>PVKE010002244.1:0-85582 GCA_004027555.1 Craseonycteris thonglongyai
CACCTGCAAGGCCCCACCTGCAGGGCCCCACCTGCAAGGCCCCACCTGCAGGGCCTCACCTGCAAGGCCCCACCTGCAGGGCCTCACCTGCAAGGCCCCACCTGCAGGGCCCCACCTGCAAGGCCTCACCTGCAAGGCCCCACCTGCAAGGCCCCACCTGCAGGGCCTCACCTGCAGGGCCCCACCTGCAGGGCCCCACCTGCAAGGCCTCACCTGCAAGGCCCCACCTGCAAGGCCCCACCTGCAGGGCCCCACCTGCAAGGCCTCACCTGCAGGGCCCCACCTGCAAGGCCCCACCTGCAGGGCCCCACCTGCAGGGCCCCACCTGCAAGGCCCCACCTGGCGGCGCTGGCTGTGCACCTGCGCCTGACGGGGCGGGGCCGTGATCTGTGCCTTTACTCGGCTCCATTCAGTACATGTGCATCCGGTTACCTAACCATCTCCACCCATCTTGCTCTTCGTAGAACTGGAGACTTTAAAAAAAACTAAAAACTCGTAGAACTGGAGACTTTAAAAAAAACTAAAAACGTAAAAGCGTTGTTTCCATACCCTGATAATAAGTCACACATCAGCTAATGACTCAGGTACACGTTGCTGTCTTTGGTGGCTCTGCTTTTTACCATCTTCCTTCCCTTGTTTCATGAGTAGTTAGTCTCTCTAGGACATGTTCTCATGGTGGTCCTGTTCTCTCTGGGTCTCCCCCACCCCCACCCCGTCACCTTCAGTAACATCTTTCTTGACACTTCCCTTCCCCCTACTTTTTGTGTGTGGCTATTGGAAGATTTTTTTCATTCTCCTAGGGCAGTGGTCTTCTTTACCTATTGCACCCCTTCTCACAAATAGGTGCCTTCGTTTGGCTGATGGCTGGGGGGGGGGGGGCGTTGTCTGTACCAAGCACATTTTGGGGGGAAAAGTTAGAAATGGGAAGCTTGCAGAGAGGCTCAGGAACAAGTGAACAGACTTTTAGGTTCTGAAAATTTTTTTCTGTGTTCCCATTTTTCTGAAAGAAGGAAAGTGGGGAACCCCACTTTCCCTCTGAGTGGTTTTGTGCTTTTGTCAGCCGTTAGGCTGAACTAGGTTGCAGGGTGCGTCCTCCTGCCCGGCCCCATCCTCAGGTGTTCCTCTCATTCCCCACTCCAGCAGAGACCCTCAGGTGCTTTGGTAACTGCGTCTCTGAATGTGCAGTTGCTGCAGCTTGGCCTTCTTATTTTCTATTTTATTTTATTTTATTTCTTTTTACAGAGACAGAGACAGGGAGAAGGGAGAGGGCCCAGAACAGTCTCCATAGTTGTACATCATCAGTTTTCAACATGGTTTCATTCCACATAGGTGGGCAGAGGCCGCACAGAGTGGGAACCGGGTTGGGGGCCTATGGGAGGCATGCCCCCTCGAGCCAGGGGCCCAGCCAGGGGCCCAACTAGGAAGGGGCAGTGGGGGCAAGAGCTGAACCGGGGCCTCCTGCATGGGAAGCACACCCCAGTTAAGAATATGGGTCCACATGGGTCGAGGCCGGGGTTTGATCCTCAGTCCCCGGGGCTGTGAAGTGAGTGCTTAACCCGTTGAGCCATCTCGGCTCCCCCTGGCCTCTTATTCTTGACGTCTCTCTGGAAAAGATGAGGAAAATGAACAGGACACAGGAATAGCCAGCTGGCACACAGAGTGAAAAGGTGACAGGAAAGTTCAAGAAAGAGTGACGTTGAAATGTTAATACGTATGCATTTTCTCTCTCTAGAGAAGCATGGCATAAATGTGTTTAGGCAACAGGCCCTTTTTTTCTTCCCAAATAATTGTGCATCCGCAATTCATCATTGTAGAAGCAGGAAACATTCCAGCTGGTTCCCCATGCATTTAAATTGGAAACCAAATCCTCAGCTGACGAAAATATATCATAAAGGTGCTCTTCTCTTAGCATCCATCCTCCTGTTAGGAAACATGCATTAGGAGTCTGACAGTGCTCATTATCCCCCCTCGAACGGCTACAAATGCCCAGCTGAAGGGAATGACCACTGATCATGGGTTTTCCTTGCTGATTGCAGGTCTCTTACAAATGCTGGAACAGTAGCAGTCAATTGTAATTTTTAATGGAGAAGCAGAGGGTGGCTTTATAATTAGGACTCCTTAGCTGACATTGCAAGAAATATGTAACTTTCATTACCAGTTGGTGGGAATTTACTGCCTGTTTGGCCTTTTTAGTTAACATCCATCCAAAAAGAGAGGTGGTAAAAATGGAAGAAGTCATTATGTGTTTTGATATGGGACATATTAAACAGACATAGTTCACGAAGTAGAATGCTGAGCTGAAAACCCAGCTTTCTACTGTGACTGTCATCCTCTCACTGATATTACTTCACTTTTCTATGCTTTCATTTTTCTTCTCATAAAAAGGCACTAACGATAATTTTTGACACTCGTCATATCCAGAGATATCCAAAAGATTCTACAGTGAATGTTAAAGTATCTTGAGCTCCTTAAATAAAGGGTACTAAACAAATACATAGGAATCTACTTTCAGAAAAAGGTAGTATTCTTTTCCACACTGGTCCCTACTAATTCTGTATTGACACAAAGACAGTTAAATGATAGGGAATACATAACAATTATAGGTCGGTGTCTGTATTATAGATATGTATGTGACAAATGTAAGCAGAATGAAATGAAGACAATAATGAGAAATTGTTTGGGGAGAAAATGCGATAAAGAGATTATTAAACGAATATTTGACCATAAAAGATTTTTTGTGTTTTGCTTAAACAGGGTTCTTTGTAAAATAATGATCTGACTTATTTCTGATCTCCGTCGTGTGCTGTGATATTCAGTGTTGGTTATATTGTGTCTCATTGGTAGAACCCTTGACAACAGAGTTGGGACAGAACCTTCCTTGCTTGTTTTGAGGACACATCTGCTGTTGATCTCACAAGAAAATCCTTTAACATACAGGTTGGCTAGGCAGTGAAAGAATTGAAGAGGAAATGGAGTCTCATAGTTCCTACCCCTCTTTAACAACTACCAGAAGAAGGAAGAATCAGTTTCTCCTACCTGTAAGCATAAAGAGCAATTCGAACGTGATGTGCTGGAACCTTCATATGGTGGAGGGAAGAGGGCTCTTGTTGTGTAACAAACCATCTAAAACTTAGGGGCTTATTTGTTCATAAGTCTGTGGATTGGCTCGGCTTGGTTGGTTCTTCAGGCCTGGCTGAGCCCAGCTGGACTTGCTCTCTCAGGGAGGCTGGCTGGTTGGGGTCGGCTGGGCTTACCTTAAAATGGAAAGGCGATTTCATATATACTGGCTTTTATGGCCTTTTTGTTTCAATGGCAAAGGAATCATGAAAAGAAAATGCATACTTAAAGTTCTTAAAAGAGCTTTTTCTAAATACCATATCAGTGGGAAAATAAACTTTTTTTTTTCCATCAAGTTTATTGAGTTTCTAATTCATAGTCAGTAAGATTCACCCTCTTTTGGTGTACAGTTTTATTATATGTTTTGACAAAAATAGATTACTGTGTCACCAGCACCACCACCATCAAAATATAGGCTATTTTAAGAACCCACAAAGTTCCCCTGTTTTACTTTGTGGTCAGTCCTTGACCCCCAGAACCACTGTCCATTCTCTGTTCCTATAGCTATGCCCCTTCCAGAATGCCATATAAATGGAATTAATTAACAGTCATTGAGTTTCTCCCACCATAATGCCCTTGAGATCCATCCAAGTACTGGATACTTCAGTAGTTAGTTTCTTTTTATTGCTGTGTCATATTCCATTGTAAGGATGGACCCCAGTTGATCTATTCATCAACAGTTGGATTCTTTCCAGTTTGGGGCAATTACAAATAAAGCTGCCATAAAAACTTGTGTGGGCATATGTTTTCATTTCCCTCACAAGTGAGATTGTGGGGTCATATGGTAAATACCTATATTTATATTTACCTCAAGAAGCGACTACACAATTTCTTTCCAGAGTGGCTGTGTCCAGAGGAGGGTGGCCCTGAGCCCCGTGTAGCCCTGGACTGCTGAGGTTTAGAGGTGCAAACACAGTGCAGATGAGTCACTGTGGGGCTTTTGTTTTTCTCTTCCAATTTCCGCTCCGTTGGTAATGACTCAAGAAAAAATACATTTTTCTACTTGGAAGCCATGGCAAGAAGCAGCCACAGATTAAGGTTCTGTTCTGAAGAATTTGGGGGAAAAGAGGGCCTTTTTAAATAAGCATTCTTTGTGTATGTTCTTTCCTTTAAAAAAAAAAAAAAAGCATTTTTATTAAGCAGAGCTGGCTATGGTCCAGAAGGTAAAGGAAGGAGAGAGCAGTAATTCCTGATGACAGTATTTAGCCATAAAAAGAAGGAAATCCTGTCATTTGTGAAAACATGGATGGCTCTTGGGGGCATTATGCTAAGTGATGAATAGGAACTCGCTGGGGTGAAATCAGACAGAGAAAGACAAATACTGTATGATTTCACTTATGTGCAGAATCTAAAAAGCCAAACTCATAGCTACAGAGAGTAGATTGATGGTTGCCAAGTATTAGGGGTGAGGGAAATGGGGCTAAGTCCCAGTTATAAGAGGAATAAGTTCTGATGGTCTAATGTATAGTATGATAATTACAGTTAACAACACTGTATTAAATACTTAGAAGTTACTAAGAGAGTAAATCTTAAATGTTCTCACCCACAAAAAAAGTAATCATGTGAGGTGATGGAGGTGTTAATTTACCTTATTGTGGAAATGATTTCACAACATATACGTGTATCAAATCATGTATACCTTAAACTTATGCAATGTTATGGGTCCATTATATCTCAATAAATTTGTCTGGGGAGGGGGAATTATTCTTGATGATAAGAGAAACAAACCTGAGGCCCCACAAGAGTTCAAATGTTGGGATGGATGTTGTGTGACAGCAGAGCCAGGGGCCCTGAACTTTGACCAAGATGCTTGCCTGATGCTAAGCTGTCATTTGTCACTGAGCCTGGGCCTCTCAAAATGACAACAACCTCTGCTCTTGATCTTAAATTCCTGTTGTAAATAAATTCACTGTGGCCGCCTATGGTGAAGGAGCAATGCAGTAACCACCAGACAATTCTATCATAGGAAGAAGACAAGAATGTGAGTTTTAACCCAAGATAAAGAGAGCCTCACTTCCATTGGTTAGTTGACACTTAAGCAAATAGCTACTATTTGTTGAGGCAATATGCAAAGTGATTTACATATGTGTTATCTCACTTAGTGATCACAGCAAACACCAAGATGACTACTGTTATCTTTACAGAAGAGGAAATGAGGTCAGAGGGGTTAATAAATTTCCACCAGCTCCCAAAGCTAGTATGTGGGGTTTGTGCCCAAGCTCCAGTTTGCCTTAGTGTTACAGTGACTTTGTGGATGGACAGCTGGTTGTGGTTAGATCCAGCATGTTCGCTTCCTCTTCTGTGTTCAGCTGTAGCAAAATGATGTTGAACTGATGATGTGGGTAGAGGAAGTCAATGATGGGATTCTCTTTTAAAAACTCCAGACCTTTTCAATTATAATCAGACTTAGTTTCCCCAAATCAGTAGTGAGCACTAAAACTTTGCTTTAGACACTTCACATCCTACCCATATAGTCTGTTGGCTCAATGGCCCCAAAGAGCTTCCAGTCTGTGAATAGAATAATACTGGTTATCCTCTCATAACAATGAGAGTACGTGCAATGTCAGAAGGCTGAGCAACCCCCTAGTGGAAACTGCTGGGCATTCATCCAGTACTGTGTACCACTGGGTACAGGCTTCAGGATCTGAGTCAATGACAATATCCATGACAGCATTTATTATAAATAATGAAACAGCCATTGTGACACAGCTGAGAGATCTTTAACGTCAAGCAAATAGATATGAACCCAGCAGTTTCTTGACACTGCATGTCTGGGCATCCATGGCTCATGAACAAACATCCGTGGGATGGAGGACACTTTCCAGGAGGGACAGATGGTGGCCATTGTTCTCCAAGAGCACTGCAGTCAGTCATGAGTCCAGTCAACCGAGGGCATCTGTCTCCTGCTCAGACAGAAAGGTCCCTGTCACACCGCATCTGGGCTCATAATTTGAAGGGCGAAGAGCCTGCCCACCTTCCCTACACTTTTTTTTTAAGATTTATTTTTTTTGTTTTTGACAGAGAGAGAGATATAGAGACAGAGAGAAGGGGGAGGGCCCAGAGCAGTCTCCATAGTTGCACATCATTGGTTTTTCCACATAGTTTCATTCCACAGGTGGGCGGGGCTGCACAGGGCAGGAATTGGGCCGGGGTCTCACCCCAGTGAGAACTGAACTGGGGGCACTGCCCAGTTCAGCATATGGGTCCACACGGGCTGGGACCGGGATTCGATCCTTGGTCCCCGGGGCTACAAGTGAGCACTTAACCCACTGAGCCATCCCGGCTTCCCTCCCTACACTTTTTGAGTGAAGAGTGTTAATGAAAGTTTGTTCAACATCAGTGTGATACTAAGAAAGTCACAAAATGACAGGTTTTTAAAGCAGTTTTATTGAGTCAGTATCATTTATGTGCAGTAAAATTCACCTTTGGGGTCTACAGTGCTATGAGTTCTAACAAATGCATGTAGTCAGTACTCACCACTACAATCAAGACCTTTCCATCATTGCAACAGTTCCCTCCTGCTCCTTAATAGTCAATTGCCCCAACCCCCACTCCCTGCCCCTGACAACCACTCACGTTCTTCTCTGTCCCTATAGTTCTATCTTTTCCATAATAAATGGAATCACACAGTGTGCAGCCATTGGAGTCTGGCATCTTTCGCTTAGCACACGGATCGTTGCTGCGTGTTATCAGTAGTCCATTCCTTACATTGCTGCGTAGGGTCCTTTGCCTGCATGTACTGTGGTCTGTTTATTCATTTACCAGGTGATCAGCATTTGGGATATTTCCAGTCTAGGAAGTCACAACGTGGTTATAAGTAACACTATAAACTTTCACTTACAGGTTTCTTTGTGGACATAGGTTTTCGTTTCTCTTGTGTAAAATACGTAGGAGTGGGGCTACTGGGCTGTCTGGTAAGTATATGTTTATACTACGGTGATGTGGGAGGTTAACTCACTGCTTCTCTTCTCACCAGCACCCGGTGTGGTCCCCAAACTCTAAAACCAGTTAGAAATAATGGCTAGGAATGGGCAGAGTTTGTTTTGTTTGTGTTATTTTCTAAAGGCAAGACTTCTGTAGGCTTTAGATTTATCCAAAGAAGTTATTAATGAGATAAAGTATTCTTCTGGGTAATTGCACTCTTGAATTATGGCTTTTCCCTCTGATAATTTAATTGAAACATTTATAACCAACATCCAGGCCGTAAGTAGGAAAGCAATTGGTCCTTAGTTCAAGGGGTATTTTTAAACATTGAAATGAGGTTGTATTTTCATTTTCTTAACGCTGCTTTGAGATTCCTGTGTTCTGGGGAAAACCGAAACCATAATTAGAACAATGGCAACCTTGGACTGTTCTCATTTCTCTTGTAGGAAATGGCTTTTTAAAAAATGTTAAAAAAAAAAGTTAGCTGACTATGATACACATGGATTATCTACTTCCAGAATTATGTTCAACCAGTTTAGAATAATGAGTTGCTCCAAATTTGCCTCTAATTCCCCTCACTGTTCAAGCCAACTGATTTTTTTTTTTTTTAAAACCAGGCAGCCTATCAACTAATTTAAAATAATTAGCATTAGTTCAAGTGGAACGTAAATAGAGAACTCGGCAATCAATTATATAAGCCAGTATCAAGACAAATACTCACAGCTTGAAGTATTCACCATCTTTGGAGCAGGGAGTCTGCAATTGTTTTTCATTAGCCTGGGAAATTGAGACTAAAATGAAGATGTGTCAGCCACGGGGTGACAGGGAAAGCCTTGGAGGAGAACCACCTGGGTGGGACCCTTTCCCCCCGTCCCCCACGGCTTATTTTCTAGCAGCAGTTCACAGGCCAAGTGACCATTATTTGTGAAATCAGCCCTATACAAACAGAAGATATTCACTAATTGCTAGATTGACGAGGAGAATTACTAGAATGGTTTCTAGGTGTGTCTCCTGGACTAATCGTCAGTCAGGTCCGGGCTCTGAACTACAAACAACAAATATGTGTTTCATATCTGTATGTGCAAATATTGCATGGGCCAAGCAGAGACTAAAAAGTATTCCTTGTTTATCAGGGCAGCCTCTATATTTATGTGCTAACTCTGGCAACTGTGGGCCTCAATGACGCTTCCTGGTCACACGATAGAGATGACATTATACTACAGTTTCCTCCTCCTTATTAGATCATTGCGAAAATATTTCTCCTCGTCGTGTATTTTAGGGGGTGGGGTGAGGTAGAAGGGCTCTAAGGGAGTGCTCCATCTGAGCACAGTCATGTGTGGGAAAATCACAAGCATTTCCTCTTTGCGGATCACTGAACTGTCATCACATCTGGAAAAAGCCCGGCTGGCCGGGCCAGTTTCCATGCTGCCCAGGCATATAGTTTAGAGCTTCCCAAAGTTGGTGATTGTGGAGCCCTTGCTCCTGAGCTATTCTGTGGAGAGATGACCTTGGGAAATGCTACAAACAGCACCCCCTTGGAGATTCCTGGGGCACATGAGATCAATGGGAGGTCCAGAGAAAGCCTGCAGGAAAGATGGCCATTGGCTTTCTGAAACTGAGACATGGTCAGTCTCTCTCAAGACAAGAGTTGGAGCCCCAGCCTGTGGGATGACTGGAAACCTAGTCCTTCCTCAGGTTTTCATCTGCGACTTACTGAGAACCCTCAAGCCCTGTCTGCATATTCACTTTCATTTGGGTGGTGCGGCTCAATGGAGTGGAGCTGACAGTGCTCAGTTGTTTGCATGGAGCTTACATGGTCTAAAACTCTATAGAGGTGTTGGCTCTCTGAGCTGAACTGTACCCCATCTACATGTCCCCTCTTGCCACTTTGTCACCTGCTTGCCCAGGTGGCTGAGCTCTCCCATATTGATTTGCCCCATGCACAGACACTAGCTTGTCCTTAATTTCCCTTTTCTAGGACAGAAGAGACAGTGTTAGCCCCCTGCCCCCATCGGTGGTGTGTTGGCAGATGTTTGACAGCCGGTTGGAGGGGGCTGATTCCAACTGTTTGTACCCCTGTGGTGTAAATACTCCCACGACGCCCAATTTCAAGATGCCAGCATGATGTCATTAAATGGGAGCTGGGAAGAGACGCACAGTAGCACACCCTACATAGTATTTCCACCAAAGAACACATTAGACACAGAGAATAGAAATAAGAATGTCATTATGAAGAGATGAGCTTGAGTATTTATTAACTTCGTTCTTACTGTAATGTATTTCATTGTAAGTTCACATAATTTAATTTTTAATGATGGCCATGTGTTACCAGCTTGCAGAATTCCTGAGAATTTTTACAATTGTCTATTGCCAGTCCATGCAGCAACTAGCTGCAGCTTGAGTTCCTTTCTCCTCAGCCTGCAGCCTGGCTCCAGATTGAAAGGCATGCAACTCCCACTCCCCACCCACTTCTCCAGTCCCCACCCTCAAGCAAAGGAACATATTTGAAACCATTTTTGCCCATTTTTGCCAAGAATCCAGGACTAACTTCTCCCCCCCAGAAACAACTCTGCAGATAGTATCATAGACGTCCCTGTGTCTAGAGCCACCCTATTTCGGAGCAAGCTATTTGCCTTACTTCACATAAACAGGGCAATCAGTGGCATTTTCCCCAGAGCAAAGGAAGGGTCTGACCCCATAGGCGATTTCCAGCCTCTCAGTGGAAGGCAGCACAATGGAGAACCACTGACGGGTTCTCCAATTCTAATGGAGAACCACTTGGAATTTGGGGGTCACTTCCCTACCCCAGGATTTCAAGGACTTCAGGACCAGATCTTAGAATGGGGCTCCAGGTCTCTCATTCGGCCATCGCTCTCTTCCATCGCTATTGAAGAAGGGCTTTTCTCAGACATGTGGCCTGTGGGAGATGTTGTAGGTTGAACTGTAACCCCACCCAAATATGTTGCAGTCCTAACCCCTGGAACCTATAAATGTGACCTTATTTTGAGGGCAGGGGGTGGTGTTCCTGCCTGTCATCTTCTTACTGTGAACTGTACTACTCAGAAGAACCTAGAAGCCAGCTCAGGAATAAACAGATCCCTCTGTGTAATTAACCCCTGGGTTGCTCTGTCCTGAGCCTTAACTGATCCTTGATTTGTAAGCCTGTGCACATGCGAATTCACCTTCACTCCAAAGGTTCATCAGTAGACATGACAGCCCTTCTCCCCTCATGCCTCCCAAATCAATCACTTCCCAGATGGGGCCTGAGGGTTCTTGGGAATTGAAGTAGGCGGCTTGGAAATTCTCGGTTCAGTTGATTTTTGCCTCAAAGCCAATGTTACAGAAATACTTGACTATTGATAATATTCTCAGTTTGCATAAGGTTTTACACCATGTTAAAGGGGATGAGAAATCACATAATTACTGCAAACAAATTGTCCTAATGGCTGAAGCATGACACAGTTGGTGGGCAGAGGGATAAGGTCCTTTCCATCCACCCAGGAAGCCGCTTTGGCTGTTGAGTGGGGGACATGCATGTCCTGTATTCTGTGTGGTAATCATACTTTGCTTTGCCTTCCCAGGGTACTATTTTCTGTTTCTAGGGGCATGGGAAATATCTATCACAACTTTAGGCAGTCATCTGGGTGAAGGTAAGTTTCCCATGGCTGCTGTGGAAATGTAAGTTGTCGCACAAATGTTAAGTTACCCACTTCTTCCTCAAAACCAGCATCTCCTCGATTTTCCTGTGCTTAGGAACTGGGAGGGACTTCGCTGCCGGCTGCTCTGTGCTTGGTCAGGTGATCAGCCATCCAGCCGGTAGCACTGAAGTCATATTTATCATCCAGTGCACATTTCTCGATCTTGTTTACATGGTGCCATGAGAGCCTTTGCCAAAATACACATCCATGAGCTCTCTGGACTCCCCCTGACTTGCTAATCTAAAGGTAATCCTACAAAACGGGAAAATGTGGTTAGTTTGGCATCATTTGTTCTTGGTGTTCAGGCCTAGGGCTGAAAAGCTGATGGCTTAATGATAGATTCTAATCTGTAGCCAGGAACGAACACTTACGTGTCTACATGTCCCAGGTTCCACCTTTCCCCTTTTTCTCAAGTCATGACACCAGATTTGTCAGTGGGGTTTGTCATTTCTCTCTCACTGCTCTGGTTTTTCAGAGGCCACCCCTGCAGCGGCTCCCAGCCCCCGAAACATGGCTCCGCTGAGCCAAAGGCCTGTCTACTCTCCCGTCCCCTGCATGCAGACTAAAGCTGCAGGGCCCTGCACCCTCTGGGTTTCAAGCCTCTAAGCTTATTTTCATTTCACACTGCTAAGTAGAAAGATCATTTTCCACGATTCAGAAACAAAAGCATCATTGAGTCGTTCTGAATAGGCCTGTAGTGCTTCCGGCTGGTATTTATACTATACTCTCCCTCAGGCCTGTGAGGCATCTTCCTTGTTCCTTGGCTTTGATGCATCTACCCAACACCTCTGGGTTGGCTACAGCGTTTTTTCACAAGCTCTGCTGCTGGGGTCTTTAGAACTTCCTGACACAGTTCTTAAAGGCCCAGGCTCCTCTTGGATGGTTGGTCCTAGGGAAGTCCCTGAGGGCACTGTTGTAGAATAATGTCTGCATGGTGGGGATGCCCCTGGGTTCTCTTTTCAGTGGGTCCCAGGGATTGGCTGGCTGCTGTCTGTGTCAGCAGCCACCCTCTGCTTTCCCCAGGTGTCTTCCTCTGCCCGGCAGAAAGAACCCAGCTCCTGCTCAATGCTGAATACGGTTAGAAATACCCTGAAAGTCATCCAAGGCAATTTAATGCTGGTCAGGGCAGGAAAACAGAGGAGAGGTTAAAAAATAACAACAAAAAAAAACAACTGTAAGAAAACTTTCACATTTTTAATCATCATATCTGGAACCGATCGCAACCCCATTAGGTCTAGACCTGCTCTTTCTCAATATCCTCGTGGAATCAGTCCCAACACCTCTATCCCCACGTCCATTTGTAAGGACACTAGAGTTTTCCTGTCTTCCCTCACCTTCTTCTTGTCTATACCTTCCTTCCTTAAATGGAAAGAAGCAAAGTTTAGGCTATTGGGTATACAGATTAGAAGTTCTGTCCAACAAGAAAACATTCAATAATTTGTTTCTCCATCTAGTACAGTAACCTTCATCCATATGTTCCTCTTCCCATCTTATGTGTACATGACTTGTCTGAAAACTTGCTGAACAGCTATACAGATTTTTCAGGATCATGTGGAATTCTGTTAGTACTCCATATAATTCTGTGTATGTGTGTGAGTTCTTGTTATTTGCTGTGGTTAACAGTCTCTAAAATCGCCATGATCACTGACTTAGTGAATCCTGAACCACTAGTCCCAGGATTAGTTTCCTAAGAGTCTTTGGTCACATTTTCTTTCTGCATCTGATGGTTAAGATATCACATTACTTTATGCATGTTTCTGTTCAAAGGCACCTTATTTAATACATATTGTTAATTACACTGACCTCACAACAGCAGCACTATCATGTGTCCCCAAAGGAAGCTTATCTGACACACATATTTTCTCCAAAAGGAGCATCACCGCCTTCTTGAGCTTGGGAACACTAGGCAATACTTCAGCACTATTCATGAAGGCATTTTATACAATGAAACCAACAAAAAGGCATTTTGAAAGCATTTGAAATCAACACATATGCAAAAACTTGACCCTAAATAGGTGATGAAGAGGACACTTGCTTACAGTGTGAGACTGGAGCATTGCCTTGTTCACCCTCAAATGGGACTACTCTGCGCATTTTAGCAAATGACCACAAAAGCACCACAAGTATTGATTTTGGGGTTACAAACAAAGGTGAGTAGGCAAACTTGCAAATACAAAATCCGTCAATAGTGAGGTTCAGCTCTATGCATATGCACAGACACATAGACATACACACACATACACGTACCATATCTACACACTCATATATAGACACACATATATCTACACATATACCACACTCCCAGGGCAGATCTCATGGGCCAGGAGTTATGTCACTTGGTTCACCAGTGTATACACCACACATTGCACACGTCCTGGCACACTAACAAGGTCAATAACAACCCCCAGAGACACTACCTCCATCTACCATCTATTCCAAGTACATAGTTCCCAAAGATTAGATGTAATTTTATAAAAGCTACCTATGCCATTCTAAAATTGCTCACTGTGTCTTCCCCTTCATTACATATGTCATTTTTATTACTAGGATTATTACATTAATGTAGTTCTTTATGGATCAAAAAACCAATTCATGTAGTTTCTAAGACTACAGCGTCTATTGTTTATAAGGGGATTGTTGATTCAACCATCATCTGAAATCACTGTGGAGTATTGTTTTGCTTTGTTTCACTTTAAATAAAGCCTAGAGAGAAACACTGTTGATGAATAGCGCCGTCCATGTGCCCAGCTCTGTGTGTTTTGACTCCTTAGCAATCTGGTTCTGGTTCTACAGCCATTTGGATTTGGGGGCCTAAAGCAGGGAGCCAGGTTCACTGTGGGTTTGGCCGAGGTCCAGATCTTTACAAGGAGAGAAAATAGGTATGTCTCCACCTAGTGGTCAAAAGCAAAACGTGGGGCCCTTGAAAGGGGTGTTGACCATGTGGGATTGGTCTATGCACCTCAACTAGTCCTTTTCTTGTGAGTCAAAGGTTGGGGAAGGGAAAATTAACCGATTGGTCAAGGAAAATCAGCCAAGATTACTGTGGAAAATATTATATGAAGGTAGACCAATATGAACTTTGGAGTCAAACTTGAATCTAAATTCCAGTGTCACCAGTAAAGAGCTATGTGATTTGGGACAAGATACTTAGTTCTCCAAGTTTCAGCTTCTTCAACTGTAAAGTGGGAATAATAGTATGAACAAAATAAGTTTATTGTGAAAACTAACTACAATAATGCATATAAGACAATTAACTCAGTGTGTGGCACGTAGAAGAAAGTAAATGGCAGGTATCATTATCACATCTCTTTGAAAGGAGGGACAAAGTATTTCCTAGAAGGGCAGCACTGGGGGCTGAACTGGAGGCCTCCCACATGGGAGGCTCACCTTGGTGAGAACTGAACTGGGGGCTCCAACATGGGAAGCACATCCCAGTTCAGCACATGGGTCCGCACAGGCTGGGGCTGGCATTCAATCCCCATTCCCCGGGGCTGCAAAGTGAGCAGCTGACTCACTGAGTCATCCCAGCTTGCCCTTTAAAATGTTTCTAGTCCTATCAAAATAAGGATCAGCATATAGTGTGACAGTGTCTGGTGTTACACTCAGCCTCATCTGAGTAACATGGTGCTCCCCTGTGTCTCCACATCACCTTTCCTCTGTACATGCCTGTGTCTTCTCATGACTCTACTCTGGGTCTCTTCCGCTCTTCTCATAAGGACCCCAGTCAGATGGGATTAGGGTCCACCCTCGCTCAATGTGACCTCATCTTAACTGACATCCAAAGATTCTATTTCCAGATAAGGTCACAGTCACAAGGAATGGGGGTTAGGATTTTGGGAGGACACAGTTAACCAACAAGAAATAGGAAGAGACTCAGGCAGGAAACCACAAGACCGACTAGTTACAAGGGTGAGGGAGAGGAGACTCCCTCAGTAGCAGGGACTCCTCAGTGATGCCACTTGTTCTTTTCCTGAGACCCCACGTGCTCATCCGCTGTTATACTCACCTATTCTCCTCTAGCGTGTTCAGGGTGCACATGGCCCTACTGACACCTTGATCTTGGACTTCTGGCCTTCAAGATGGGGAGAGAACAAATTTCGATTGTTTTCAGCCCCCAGTTTGTGGTACTTCATTAAAGCAACCGGAGGAAATGAACGCACTATTTCTAGCAGAAAGAACATCCAATGTGGCTGGGTGGTGGGTATTCATCTGAGCAGTTTTTAATTCCCTGACATTCTGGCCTTGCAAAATGATAGCCAGCTGCCTCTAAACAAGAGGGAAGAGTGGATTGAAATTACGTGTGTTCAGGGCACGTTGAGCAACAGGAAAGGTGGGGAAAACTGGGATATTTAGGATCTTTGTAAGGAAACTTCCTCCTCAGTGGCTGAGAGGCAAGAGCCAGCCTCTGAAGCATTGTGGGTGGGAGGGAGGAAGAGGGGGGCGGTCACCTGCCTGCCTCTGTTTGCCTGAGGCTGACATTCATTTCATCTGCCCATGTGTGATCTTCTACAGAAATTTCCAGGACATTTGCCTTGTTCTTGCCTTCCCTGCTACTTCCCCAGCTGCCAGGAACTCCATCCCAGTGCAGCAGACTCAGTCAAGAGTAAATGCAACTCAAACTATTAGCCTTGGAAATAGCCTCTCTCAAGTAACATACACCCTGTTTAAATCCATGATATGTTAAGTCGGCTTGTTTGGATTTAGAAAATGCCCAAGCATCCTGTTGACACAGAGCCTAAAATAAGAAGCAAATGCCAGGCGCCTTACCCAGAAGAGCTCCCTGGGCAGCATCATGCCTGTATTTGAAAACAAGTCCACTAGATGGAGCTCCGATGAAGGTTGGATCCCGGGTACCAGCAGTTAGGGGGAGCGATCCCAGAATGAGTGAGGATCTCAAGGAGGCAGATCTCAATGGCTCACATGTGACTTATCCTTAACGTTTGCCTTGATCTTCAGACTAGACAGAACCTCCGACGGCTTCCCTTATGAACAGCCTCATCTACGATCAAGTGCCTTTTACATCCTTCCCCTGGAAGGGCTGAGGGTCACCACATAACCAAACCAAACTGGAGAGTCGGATGCAAACAAGTGGAAGGAGCCTCTCACAGCTTTGGGCTTCACACAGGAGGCAGTTTTCCATCAGGGTAGCTGGTGCCTGGCATGGGGTGGGCGGAGAAGACATAGCCAGCCTCTCCTCAGTGGATGCCATTGTGTGCTGGCCACCCTAAGCAAATGACCACAAAAATGACCACTCTGTGCCCATTAACACCCTTAGCACTCAGAGAGTGGCCAGCTGAGCAAGAGGGGATGGTTCAATATACAGGATTGAGTGCATTTCCAGATGGGTAGAAGCAAGAACCTGAGCCAACTTCTCCCATCAGGATCACTGCCCAGATTTGAACTTGGGAGTACAGATGGACATCAGGCTAGAAACGAAAGAGGCTAAAGAGTAATGGATCTCTGAGGAGAGCTCTCCCGACACCCCACAGAAAGCCTGGAAAGAGGCTGGTATTAGTTAGAGAAGGGTTTGTTTTTCTACGTGACAAGGGTTCTCTTGAACTCCATCTTCATGACATCCTCAATTTCCTCAACTGTGAGCTGGAAAAACTGGTTCTTTCTTGTGGTTCTGAGATGAGTCTTAGAACGAAAACACAAAATTCTCTAGCAAAGGGCTCTACACATAGTAGGCCCTCAATAAATCTCTCCTTTCCTTCCTACTGCTCTTCTGAGAATGGTGGAGGGAAGGGGCTTTATAAATACAAGAGACTGACATAATTCTTACACATGAGTCACCAAAGCAAAGCTGCTAATACCTTGACACAGATTTTTGGCATGAGTGCAGTTAGAGCAAACCCCATCATCTCTACCTTCCCCAGTTTCAGCGTTGATTGTTGGTTTCTGAACAACGGGGAAGGAGCATGAGGCTCCCAGCTGCTCTCCAATTTGACTCTGCAGAAGGACCCAGAAAGGCAAAGCCAAGTGCACCGACTTCCCCCAAATAACCCGGGTGCTGGAACCTCAGCAATGGGCTGCACAGTAGCCATCCCAGGGTCATTGAGAAATAGATGAATCTGACATTCGGTGCCTTCAATTTCTTCTTCTACACCCTGTTCTTTCCTCTCTCATTAGAGTGGCAGGCCCACATCTTTCTTCTGTTTCCTCCTTTATCAAAACTGGATTATCAGTAACTTCTGATTGTCTGAAAAAAATAATCCTCAGTAACATTGAGTCAACGAGCATTTGTACACTGCCCTATCCTTAGGCAAGGTTTGCCCTCACTGATTTACCCCCAAGAAGGTGGTGGGAATGTTTTGGAATGCAAGGGTCTTCTGGTGTCCCTGAGTCACTCCAAAGGTCACCTCTGCTCTTCACCCTCTCTAGGCCTTGGAAGCACCAATGTATCTCAGAGGCCCCTCCCCTGTCACAGGTGGAGGTTTGGAATAGTTGGGGAAGTGCTACTGGAATTTCTGAAAAGTAGCAGCAAATACCATGCATAAACATTAGAAACGAAAAAACAGAATGCTTGGCATTTAACATTTTTAAAACATTGTTGACCGATTTCTTTCCTCTTGGCCAATTATTAAGAGTTGCCAAGAGGCTCTCTAAGATTTGGCCTGGCACTACCTCTCAAATTATGACCCTGGCTCAAGGAAAACATGATCTGAATAGTGTGGGAATTATTAATGGGTCTCAGCCTTCATTCTCATGGAGCAGGGACAAAGCCCTCCAGTCCTCCATGGAGTTATTTGAGAGTGGGCACTGAGATGAAACTCCAATTAGAGCTTAACATGGGTCCCTCGTGGAGGTGCCAAAGCCATGTACCAATTGTTAAATTCTTTAAGACAGTATGGAGCAGGTCTTTTTAAAGAGACAACTGGTCACCCCCAAAATTTTTCCCAACTCCACTGTTGGCTGACGCCTAAAATTCTATCATTAGAACATCCATCCCTAGAGTCCACAGCCTTGGCGCCTATAGGACAGACATATACTAAGTCTTCTAACTATGTTTACTCATTTAATTTCCATCATCTGCTATTATCCCTACTTTATAGATGAAAAATATCGAGGCTCTGAGAACGAATTGCCCAGATCATACAATCAGCAGTTGGCAGAGCCAGGATTCTCAAAAGTAGGTTAACTTTACCCCCCAAGACACTTTCTTTCTCCACTGGGTTGCACAAGCTTCAGTGGGTGAGGACTTGAGATATTTCTTCCTGGAGAAGAAAGCGTGGGAGATGTGGAATTAAATTCCTGAGGGAGAAGAGAACAGAAGGAAGCCTGCAGGCCAAAGATAAAGTACCCACATTTCACAGTCCTACTTCTATTGGTCTTGGATTGAAAGAAGAAAACCTGAATGGAAGCTGACATTTCCCCAGAATTAAGGAACATCAAACAGGATTCAGCAAACTCTTCATTTGGTTAGCTAAGAAGAGAAGCAACGTGTGAAAATCTGCTGTTTGACAAAGGTAACCGCAGAAATGTAAAAATCACTGTTGGTGCTGTTGTTATTGTAAAATTACATATCAAATGAGGGCAGAAACTCCCAGAATGCTATGCTAGCTCCGGTGGTGCCCACTGTGTATTTCACACCTGTAGTAGATTCTTGTTAACAACTCCCTGACAAAGTTCGTTTTAGTAAATAATCATGTAATTAAAGAAATAATGTCAGGGAAAGAAATGTAAACAATTACCTTTTTCTTTTGTTAAACTTCAAATATATAACGATGGCAGTTAAATAAGTAAGTGAACAAGTAAGTAAATAAATACTACATTCTCCAAAAAAAAAAGAGGGAGGGGAGTAAATACTTTTAAGTTATCGTTCTTTCTTTCTTTTTGGGGGGTGTCGGGGGTGTGTGTGGAGTATACCCGGATGGCTCAGCAGGTTGAGCACTTGCCTTGGAGCCACAGGGTCCAGGAATCGGGCCCTGGCCCTGGCCTGTGCAAACCTATATGCTGAACGGTGGCACAGCTGGTGGTGGGTGGCAGTGGGAGTTCTCACCTCCCATGTGGGAGGCCCCTGGTTTGGTTCCAGCCCTGTGCCAACCCCACATCTACCTGTGTGGCATGAAAGCATGTCACAACTAATGATGTACAACTATGGAGACTGCTCTGGGTCCTCCCCCTTGTACTCTCTCTCCTTTCAAGCAATAATATAAACCATTAAAAAAAATTTTTTTTAAAGAAAAGGGAAAAAACTTTTGCCTAAATGTTGGTAACAAATAGAACATGACAGTTTTTGTTTTTTAGACTTCTGCAAATTTGTTAATGATTTTATCAAAATTGATCTTCCTTGAATAGTCACATTCAATGGGCAGTATAGCAAGATTTATCAGTCTGTCTCATGGTTGACTGAGGATATTTCTCATCCATTTTAATTTCTGAAGTTTTCTTTAACCTGTAACAAGAGACATGTAAGTAGTTAAGGAGAATCTTTTTTTTTTTTTAAATATTTATTTATTTATTTATTTTTGACAGAGTGAGAGAGAGAGACAGAGACAGAGAGAGAACTGAACTGGGGGAGCTCCCAGTTCAGCATATGGGTCCGCACGGGCCGGGGCCGGGACTCGATCCTCGGTCCCCGGTGCTGCAAAGTGAGTGCTTAACCCACTGAGCCATCCCGGCTTCCCCAAGGAGAATCTTAAGCCTAAAGATTAACTGGGCCAAGACCCACGTCAATCCCATGTCAAGCAAATTTCAGAAACAGCAATAGAGTTTACATCTTTGTTTCTTCAGGATAATTCCAGCAGCCTTTAAATGCCCCTACAGTTGAAAATTTTCACACACACACACACACACACACACACACACACACACACACCCATCATCAGGAAACTTATCACAAATTTCTATTATATCTGGGTCTTAAGTCTTTTTTCTGCAAGAATCAGAGGAAGTGGCTAAATGACAGCCAACAGGGACTTATTCGAACCATTGCATTCTTGTCCAGCTCTTGTGAAAGTGACTCAGGCTTTGAACACGGCCCTTGTAATTTCGTCTGGCATTGTAAGATCAGGCCCTTTGCTCCACATTTCTTCTTTGAATTTGACTCACTTTTCTATGTAAGGGACTCACTTCTTTTTGAAAGTAACAGCCCTCTCCACAATTTCTTTGCACTGGTCTTCAAGGAACATTTAAAAAATGTTGTATGCCTTGATCAAGATGAAAGCTTGCAAATACATACTTTTGTATGGTTACATAGAACAAAGGGGTCGCAGTCACTCAAGTTCGTGCCTCCCTCTACCATGGCTCCCCCTGTTTACTTCTCACGCACTATTTGGAAACGAAAGCGTGGAGCTGAGTCCTTCAAGCTGACAGCCAACGTAACTTCCACATGGTACACAATAGTTATTAAAGGATAAGCAATGAGAATGTACTAGTTTAGGCTGAAGTATGTCGTAATGAGACTCAACAGTAACCACAATCGGTTAGAACTTATTCAGGGAGGGATACTGTATGAGCAGCTTTATTTAGAATTGTCAGCACGTGGTGAAAGTAAAGAGCAGACCAACTTTTAAATGGTTTTACCAGCGTTACATTCTCTACGACGTCCCTTCCTTTTGCATGAGGCAATTTGCTTCCATTGCCCACTTTTAACCTGCAACCTTTAACTAGAAAATTCACTGGCCTCAACGCTGGGGTTTAGATCTCAGGAACATCCCCCTCTACTCCCCTGACCCCAAGCCTTCTTACTTTCCAGCTGGTTTCATTAAATGGGATGAAAAGAAAATTATAAAATGAACGCCCACAGGTGATTTTCTTCCACTCCGGCTACAGCCCGTTCACCTGGGGAGGGACCCATGAATGTGAGAGTTCAGCTCCATCCTTCCAGTCTCAGGCCCGTCTCTCAAGCCCAGCTCCTCACAGGGGGCTCAGGCTTTCTCTGGCCTCCCCTTCCTGAACTCTCTGCTCCCTGGCCTCTGGAAAGTGGGGTTGTTGTCCCATTTCAGCCACTCATTCGTTTTGGGATTACGGCAAACATGACTTTTCCTCCTGCTTCCCCCTCACAAGCAAATTTTTAACGGAGTAATCCCAAAGGCTCTCTCGAAGGCCTCAGGGGCTGGCTGTGAGGTCAGGTGACCTTGGCCACCAGGCCTGGGCTCCTTGCAAATGGTGCCGATGCACTGAAAGGTCAGCTTCTGGCACCGCCTCTCTCAGCCTGTTCCTTGGACCCACCCCAGGGGCACTGGTGTATTTTCATCCTGCCCTGAAACATTCTTATTGGTCATGGCACTGCCCTCAGAACATGCAGGAAGGATTCCTAAAAGATGACTCCTGCTCTGACCCAGGCCCTTCTATTCCCCCTGCCCATATACACCCCATGCCAGCCAGTGATGGGCAGAAGATTGGGGTGGGGTCATTGTTTTATCTGAGAGATGGGGAAACAGAGATGCCGACGCTTGAACCGTATTATACTACCGATGGTGGTACCTGCAGCTGCCCTGAGGGGCTGAACTGGGAATAAAACCCTCCCACCCCCAACTTCTTACTCACCTACCCTCCCTGCCAGGAGCAGAGCTCAGGCCTGGCTCAGGAATCCTGGTTACACAACTGACACCCAGCATGCACTCGCTAGAGAGCAGAGCCAGAGCCAATGCGTGTTCTTAGAGTGCCTGGCCTCTAAGAAGTTATGATCTCAAATCACAGGGTTTTCACACCGAGTAGCAAGACGTCTTTAGACACATGTGAAAAAGTCATGAGAGACTAGAAAGGGCTTGTTTCTATGACTTTGTATATTTTTACATCAGCACCTAAAATTCTGTTACCAATGTCTGGCAACCACATATTTAGGAAATGGTACCCCAAAAGCTATTTGTCAGGCAAGACACCTTTGTGGCCTGTGCCATGATTGTCCCTGGGGACCTTTGTGACAGATGGTGACTTCATCATGGCTCTCTCCCCTCTTAGCACACACAGATGTGACCTCGGAATCTTTCCTAACACAGCGCTCTGCTCGGCTACCTGTTTCACACATGATTTCCCCTGGTGGGCCAAACTGGATCTGCCGTCCCCACCACAAAGTTTTAGGCTGATTATTCCAGGAAACATGACCTGTATGAAATATCGGTGGTTTGCCCTTTCAGCAGGCCGCTCCCTGACGCACAATCTCTTGTCTGCACCCCCCACATTCCTCCCTCCAGTCCCCAAACAAGAGCTAGGGATCAATGAACTGCCAGCAAGTGTGTAATCATGTTTGGCACTAGAGTTACACACCTGAGATACATAAAAGATTTGCAGGGGTGACAGCTGTGGACTATGGAACATGATTCATTTGCAAGGCACTCCTCCCCCTCGCAGGAGTCCTGGGGCAGGTGTTCTTCCTAAGAGACTCCCGAGCAGGTGATTCTAACGTGCCTCACCACCCTGGGGAATCTCTGCCTAAGCATTGATCTCCTGCAGATATTTGCCATTTCTCGCAGAACTGAGTCTTGAAGGTGGAGGCAAATTGCTAAGACATTGTTCAGAGGGAATCCTGCCATAGGAGTCGGTGGTGAGGGAGGTATTTTGAGCACGAGCTATGCTCTTTATCTACTTCCATAACAGCCACTCTCCCTACGTTTTCAGGTGAGTCCCACTGTCAGCATAAGGTAAACAAAAAACAAACGTGAGGTAGTTTCAGAATTAGAGGCCTGCAAGGAACCTTGAGCCCTCGATTGGGTTGGATAATGTTCCCCCTAAATGTCAGGTCCAACCAGACCTCAGAATGTAATTAAGATCAAGACTGAGATGAGATCAGACTGGATTTGGCTGGGCCCTAAATCCAATGAGAGTGTCCTTATAAGAGAAAGGAGAGAGACGTACAGAAACACGCTGAAGCCTTGTAAGGTGGAAGCAGAGGGCAGAGCGAGGCAGTTACAAACCAGGGACCTCGGAGGAGTGTGTGTGAGCAGCGGCCAGAAGCCAGGAAGAGGTGAGGAAGGATCCTCCCCTACAACCTTCAGAGGGAGCGTGGAATTTGGACTTCTTGCCTCTAACACTGTGAGAAAACACGTTGCTGTTCTTGTAAGTCACCTAGTTTGTGATAAGCTGTTTCAACAGCCCTAAAAAAAAAAAAAAAAAAAAAATGAGGGGAAGCCGGGATGGCTCAGTGGGTTGAGTGTTCACTTTGCAACGCCGGGGATCTAGGATCGAATCCCAGCCCCGGCCAGTACGGACCCATGTGCTGAACTGGGGAGTGCCTCCAGTTCAGTTCTCTCTGTCTCTGTATCTCTCTCTCTCTCTCTCTCTCTCTCTCTCTCTCAAAAACAAAAACAAAAACAAACAAAAAAAAAAAATGAATATACTTTCCGAATGATTTATCTGCTCCCAATTTGTTACTCGGGCTTTGTTCTTGGGAGAGAGAACATCCAAACCAGGACAAGAAGCATAAACATCCTCATCTTTATATGAGAAAACTGAGGCACAGTTTTGCTCACAAAGCATGTGTGGGATGCAGACGCCTCGTAGTTGCGTGGAGCTTGCCCGCTCCCTAAGCTGTCTGCTAATCGATGATTTTGAACCTAAGTTGAAGGTCCCTAGCAGCTTCGTGATCTCAGTGGCCTAAGAAAGATGGAGGCTACTGTGGGCTATTGGGTGCCAGAAATAGGGTCATAAACACATGAAAGTGTGAAATCTTTTTGTAAGCAATGCTTTCACTGAGAAGGACCTCAGGGTATGTGTAGGGTGGGGAAGTAATCTCTTCCTCTACACCAGCAGCGTCCAGCTTTGTCTTCCCTGGGCCACATTGGAAGAACTGTCTTGGGTCACACATAAAATACACTGACACTAACAATAGCTGATGAGCTAAAAAAAAAAAAATCTCAGTGTTTTAAGAATTTGTGTTGGGCCTCATGCAAAGCCATCTTGGGCCGCAGGTTGGAATGTCTGCTTTATACCCTGCATAAACAGGTCTTTAACAGGCTTAATCACCAGGTGGTTTATTTCATGTGTAAGGCTGCGGGTTGGAAGAACATAGTTAACAGGGTATTTTGCTCCAGAAAACTGCTTTAACAATGAGCAGCTCAGAAAACAACACAAAGATACTTCTCTTTCTCTTGTTTGATACATTTTCTTTCTTTTTTTTTTTTTTTTAAGATTTATTTTATTGTTTTTGACAGAGAGAGTGACAGAGACAGAGACAGAAAAGGGGGAGGGCCCAGAGCAGTCTCCATAGTTGTACATTATCAGTTTTTTGACATAGTTTTGTTCTACACAGGTGGGCGGGGGCTGTGCAGGGCGGGAACTGGTCCAGGGGGGACTTCTGCATGAGAGGCACGCCCCTTGAGCCAGCGGCTGAACAGGGGGTAAGAACCAAACTGGGGGCTTCCCCCAGGGAAGCATATGGGTCTGCACAAGCCAGGGCCAGGATCCGATCCTTGGTCCCCAGAGCTGCAAAGTGTGCTCTTAACCCGCTGAGTCATCCTGGCTTCCCCTTGTTTGATATATTTTCCGAGGTAAAATATAAAATATATTTATTTTAAATATATAAAATATATTTATATATTTTTATATAAATATATAAATTTATATAAATATATAAAATATATTTATATAAAATATAAAAATTCTTCCTGGTGTTTTTTTTGAGAGCTTCTGGATGCAACCTATATTTGAAGGAGAAGAATCCTCAGGTCTTCTTGCCATTTCTTGAAAATAATAGACAAGCATTAGCAACCTATGCTGTACATTTTCATAAACTTAAATAATCAGCCGGCCAATATTCCTATATCCCGTTTGGAAAAGAAAGTGTCTTTTCCCGTGCAGAAGTGTCCCTGTACATGACAATTTAAATCGTCATTGCACTGTGTAGAAAGGCCATTCTCTGAGCCCTGGTAGATTCTAGATAGGATGATCACATGGCCTCCTGTGTTCCCAGCCTGCATAGGCTGGTGTCTGAGAATGTCGGGAATGGAGGGGTCAGCAGACACAATGAAAAGAAGGATGGTAGGCCATCACAGTGTCTTTGTGTCCTTGGATGTGCTGCATGTTCTTCCACCTTCTTCCCTGGGACAAAGCCCATTGTGCCCTGCTCCTCCGCCTCTCTGCTCTTCCCTCTCTAAGGATGACTCTGCATGGCAGCCGTTGGATCTCAGTAGTGGTCAAATGCGCACAGAGGATGGCCTGTGTGAGTGAGAAGAGAAGGTGCTGAGGCCTCTGGCTACAGTTCCCAAGAATGGCAGCAGTTTATGTCAGGCCATCCAAAGAGCAGGCCGACCCAGATAGATTGAAATCTTGGGACTTCTCACATCTCCTTGCTGGTTGGTTCTACTGTCCATCCCATTAACAGAAGGAGCTACACAAAAACACTGACCAATACGTGGCTGAGTTGTTGCTATTAATACCAGCTGACACCGGTTCTATGAAGGGGCATTTTGTATACCGGTAGTAGTTGCTACCTTATCTGCCGGTTCACTTTCTATGGTTTCAGTTGCCCACAGTCAACCATGGTCTGAAAATATTAAATGGAAAATTCCAGAAAGAAGTATTCATAAGTTTCAAACTGCATGCCCTTCTGAGTAGCAAGATGAAATCTCATGCTGTACCGCCCTGAAATGTGAACCCTCCTTTTCTCCAGCATCTCCATGCTGTAGACACTCCCCACCCATTAGTCACACAGTAGCTGTCTTGGTGATCAGACCCACTGTCTCAGTGTCGTAGGACTTGTGTTCAGCTCACCCTTATTAATGATGGCTCCAGAGTTCGAGTAGTGATACTGGCAATGCAAATATGCCAAAGAGAAGCCATAAAGTGCTTCCCTTAAGTGAAAAGGTGGAAGTTCTAGACTTAATAAAGAAATAAAAAAAATTGTATGTTGAGCTTGCTAAAATCTACCTCATCTTCTACTGGTGAGATTTTGAAGAAAAAGGAAACCCCTGCTAGTTTTGCTATTGCACCACAACCTGCAAAAATTATGGCCACAGTGCATGATAAATGCTTCACGAAGATGGGAAAGGCACTAAATTTATAGGTGAAAGTCATGAACAGAAAACGGACAGCCAAATGTTCTGACTGACAGCAACAGAAAGTATTGAACCTATATCAGGGTTTCAACAAGAGATCCCCTGACATGAGTGACAGCAAGCCATGTACTGCAAGTGAGGGCTGGTTCCACAGGTTCAGAACAAGTCTGGCATTCTATCATCTCACATCATCACTAGAAGAAGGGTAAGCACAGTACAATCAGATATTTTGAAAGAGAGATCACATTCACATAACTTTTATTGCAGTATATTATTTTGGTTCTACTTTATTGATAATTGTTATGAAACTTACTATGCCTAATTTATAACTTAAACTTGATTATAGGTAGGTATGTATAGGGGAAAAACAGACTCTATAGGGTTTGGTACTATTTATGGTTTCTGGTATTCACTGGGGATCTTGGAAGGTATCTCTTGTGGATAAGGGGGGACTACCGTATTCTCAAGATGTGCACCAAACATATACTTTATTTTCATGATTCCTGAACCATATTCTGATAAACTGGAGTGATTCATGGGATATAGTCCAAACAGAGGCTAATCCCCCACCCCCAATCCTTGGGAATCACATGTCCCAGGATGCTGCATGGAAAATCAGTCCCTCTGGAAGAATGGTCCTTTCCAAAATCAGAAGAGACCCAAGGAGCTGCCTGGGAAACTGTCATAGTGCAGGGTGAGGGAAGGGGTTAGGAACCCCAGGGGGAGTGACCATGAGCTGGACTGGATCTTGACCTGGCCCAGATCTTCCACTAACTAGCTCTCACGTGGGGAAATGTCCCTCCCTTAGACTCTAGTTAGCTCACCTGCCGGATGGGCAGGTTGTGCTCTGTGATTAACCAGGCTTCGTTTCTACCCAGTGTTTCTGGATCTTGAAACCTGCTAAGCATCCTGGCTACCCTCAGAGCCCTGGACAGATGCCCAGTGGTCCTCCTGGTGGTTTAGAACCCTTCCTGGCTCCGAAATGCTCAGAAGTGAAAATGAGGAGAACTTATAGCTGGCTGGTCTCCCTCCCCAACCCCCCAACAGTAAGCTTGGAAAAGTGCCCCCTTTCCTGAGGGGTGGAAAAAACGAATCAGTTAGAAATAAGGGGCAGACAGTTCAGGTCAGGAAAGAATTTACCAGGGGTACCTTCAGGAAGGCTGTTAAAAGAGACTCTTCTGTGGAGTCCCTCCCCATAAATTGTCAAAAAACTATAGAAGCAAACTAATAATCATGTTGTCGGCTCCATGACTGTCCACTATAGCTGGGAAGGGGTGGGGAGCGAAAAATACTACCTTCAGTGGCCAATTGTGCTACGATAACTGTTTAAATTTTATTGAATAAATAATTATCGCTGTGGGTTTAACAAGAAACAAAACACAGTCTAACACCCATTCGTCATCTGTCTGAGGTAAGGCTTAAATACATATTTAACGTGTGTTTTTTAATCAGCACCCTGATTCAGAGCAAGGCCTAGTTGTTCATACCTCCAGAGGGTAAACGACTCGTTCTTGTGGTAAATTAGGTGTCTGTTTTCATCTCTTATTAGAATCTTTGTTTTGGGTTTTTAATTTATTTGGAACAAGGTGAGAATGGAGTGGAGTATGTTTCTCTCCATGACGTTTGTGAGGATGAGGTGTATGTTGCACAAGGGAGAGCAGGCCCAGTGGGCAGCCCATGCATCCAGCTCACAAGGACCCGAGAGGTACATGAGCATTGCTTGGAACAAGAAGCAAGGCAGACAGTGAGCTTGGGGTGCACTGATCTGTCTTTAAAAGAGTAGTGAGTAAGCCCTCTTATACGTCTGTGGAAGCAAAGGCTTTGTGGACAATACTAGCAGGTACGCTGTTGAGATAAAATGGAGAGGTGAGCAGTATTTCCCCTTCTGATTATAAGAAGTCAACTCAAATCAAAGTGTGGGTTCATATGACAGCCCTCTCTGATTCAATAATGAAGGAACGGGTAGTCTTCTGGGGTCTGCCTCCGAGGTTAGGTTTCCTCCTCTGGAGTCTGTCTTGGTCATGACTACATCTAAATTTCTTTTTGCTCACCTGGGGCAAGTTTAGGGAGTGGAAATTGCCATGGCTGGAAATGGGGGTGATTATGGGAACTTAGGGATCAGTAGCAGAGCTCTGACCTTACCCCATGGGGGTGTCATGGCTGCTCTGGCAGAAAGATGCTGGATAACTCAGAGGTGCGAGCCCTGGGTGAAGATGGGAAATATATGGATTGTCATGCTTTGGGCAAGTTTAGATAAGGCTGAGCCTTTTTGTGGAACTTTGATGAAAAGTTTGGGCTACACATGTAGAGTTTCTTACCATTGGGCACCACTCCCTAAAGAACACTTTTGTCTTGCTTTGCTGCTAAGCCAAGCTCCTCACAGGAAAAGAAGAAAATACAGAGGTTTTGTGTTTCCTGCGTTTCTGTTGGCTACACCATCTTGTTCCAGTCTGAATTTCCTGGGGCATGAGCTGCAAACAGGTGCCCATTCCCTGCCCAGCCCACCTGCCCCCCAAATGCTTAGCACTGCTCCCGTGGAAGGCCGGCCTGGCACGCAGGAGCTGCCTTGTCTGTGACTGACTGGCCGCTAGGGCACAATGACAGAGGTACAAAAGTAAGTCCTCTTACGTCATGATGGGACAACTCTGCTGTGCAGTTAGTATCCCGGAGTTTGTTCACGTTGAATGACCAATGTCCCAATAATTCTTCAGAGAGTTTTGTGGAAGAGGTCGTGGTGGCCTGGACAATCCGTCACAGCCTTCTGGCAAGAATCGTGCTTTTAAGAGTGGAGGCCCAATTCTCCTACTGCTGCGAGAGGTGCCTAAGACTTACCTGGGCTGTGTGGGGAAGGGAGCGTCTGCCCTTCTCAGCCAGCGAACCCCAGCTTTGGAGCAGCCGGGGGCCCACTGAAGCAGCAGACCCCAGAACACAGCGTGCCTCTAAGGAGAGCAAGGCTGCTGAAGCCATAGCTCAAGGCCGTACAAACAACTTAGATTTATACTGAGAACGATTTGTCTGTGATTACTAAGATATTGATTGCACATTCAGCAGGGTGCTTAATTTAAAGACAAACCAAACCTGGTACCAGCGCCGAAAGCATGGTTTTGCAAGCAGCCGCTGTGGAGCTCTGTGCTGCACTCATCTGGCGGGGTTTTATAGAGCTCTGTGCAACATTGAGCGTTGTGTTCAATGATTGCGGCTCAGCACTGTCCTCAAGGGGCTTCTAGCTGAAGGCATAAAACAGAAGCCACGACACAGAGTCGGTTCTGTAAGTACAGAGTGAAATAGAGACAGGGGTGGGAGTGCAAGTAACTCCGACAGAAGGGGAAGAGACAGCATCACAGGTGGAGAACTCGGGAGGAGAGGACTCCAGACACAAGAGAAGAAGTGCTGGGACAAGCTGGGGTGGAAGGGCTTTGAGGATTGTTAGGACGCTGCATTTTATAATTAAATTCTAACTGCAATGTATAACCACTAACTTCAGATAGGCCTTTAAAGTGTGATTGCTGCCTAGCATCACCCTTTTTGTCCTGCAGGGCTCCCAAGTTGTCAAATGTATAAAATGGTCCCTACTCAGGGTTCCTGCATTCTCTGTTTCCTTTGCCCAAAATGCTCCCCCCCCCCGAATATTTTCATAGGTTTCTACTTCATCTCCTTCAAATCTTTACCCCAATGTCAATTTCTTCATGAGGCCTTTTCTGTCCTTCCTATTTAAAATATAACTCTACTTTCTATACCCCTTCCCTATTCTCTGGTTTTCAAAATATTATGCTCTACGTTGTATTGCTTATAATAATCTGTTTTGTAAGCTGTGTGTGGGCAGGAACTTTTGTCTGTTTTGTTTAGTGTTATATTCCGCAGGCCCAGAACAGTAGTTGACTTTTGGTAAATATTCAATAAATACTTGTTCAAGGAAGAAATAGAATGACATTTCATCTATACCTAATTTGCTGTTTTGTTTTTTTTAACCTTTACAATTCTAATTTTTGTTTTTCAACATTTTTTTTTTTCAACGTTGTCTTGGTGGTTTTTATCGTCTCTTATTGCTTGCTTATTTTTGTGACTCCTCCCTTCAGTCTTTAAATGTTTGACACCTTGTTATTTTATATATTTTTGTGTCTGACAGTTGCCTGAAGGGTGGGAGTTGAATTCTGTGGATCATGGTTTCTGCTGAATCTCACTCACAGAGGCTGATTTGCTTATATTTTTCATGTCCTTGGATTCTGAACTCATTGGTTGATCTTAATTTTGAGGAACCTTAAGGGTCTAAGGTGGGGATGCTTTTATCCAGAGAGAACTTGGGTTTGCTTTTACTGAGGGCGAGGGGCCAAATGCAGGTGTCTCCAGTTCTGCCCTCCATCCGTTTGGCTGTGGCTGGTGGTTTCAACTCGTCATTACCTGCTGACCCTGCCTTCCATATTTGCTTGTTTCCCAAACTTCCCACTCTGGGTTCGTCTTACTGCCCACCCCTGCCCCCTGCCCCCGCTGTACTTACCATGAGCTCCACAATGCAATAAAAATAAAAATAAAAATAAAAAGTCTGTTTTATGTGGAGTTAGTTGTGGTATAGCCTACAATACTGCTAGAGCAAATCCAGCTTTTACTTTGGCTCCCATGCGTTTCCACTTAGTTGTAAGCTGTATTTGTGGGAGGTGGTGCTAAAGCTGTCTGTTGCCCTTTGTATTCTCTCAAGCATAGTACTTCAGAAATAGGGAGTGTCTAATGTAGAACTGGCATGGTGCTTCCTATTTAAACATCCAATCAGGCAAATCAGCCTGATTCATAATTGTGCCCCTTAAAGTTGGTGCTCCAGGGCCACAGGCTATGGCCCCTTCTAATTACTGGAGTGTGTGTGATTCTAGAGAGCTTCCTCCTGTCACTCACAAGGATTAACGCCATGTTGTTGGTACGGTGTCGCCCACCATCACCTTCAAGCCTGTTGCCAACTGTGGTTTGGTGGGGCGGGGCCGGCCTCCCAGGGGCCTGTTGGTTTGTCCTCGTATTCATTACTTCTTGGCTCTCCTCCCATCTGCTGCCACTGCAGAGTTATTTATATCAAATCCCAGCAGCCTTGGTGAGCTTGGCTGTGATCACTCACATCCTCTGAATGCCTTGCATCCCCAAGCACTTCACATGTGGTGTCTGTCCTCACAGGAAACCTTTCCCCACTGAGCCAGGGGGAACTCCTGTTCTGTCCATCTGCTTGGCTGATGAGGTTTACATTTGGATTGGGAGCCCTGGCCCACAAAACGTGCACTGGAACATGCCCAAAGAGGCCATGACAGCTGAGTCACGGAAAATAGCCTTGAAACTACAGGCCTGGGGGATGGGGAGCGCCTCTGAGGCATGGAACCTGGGTGCCTCTCAGCCCAGGCTCACTTGCTGTGTGTCAAAGCTTCTAGGAGAGGCAGATACCGCTTAGAAGTGACCCATCTTCCCACTCCCAGGCATGCTCAAGGAGCTCTGAGACTGCCAGGCGTCCCAATCAGAATGACTGACTGCCATCAGTGTCACCTTCTGCCTGTAATTCATCAGCTCTCATTTTTCCGACCGACGTAACTTCATTACAGCCAGCATTTTACCATCAGACACAGGTGAGAGCCAAATGAAGGTCTTCTGATGTTCTGGCAGGGCTGTAACTCAATTACAGTAACAAATGAACCCGAGTCCACAGGCACAGATTGCGAACAAAAAATTAGATCACCTCTGAAAGAAATCAGGCTGGGGGGTGGGAAGGGTCAATAATCCTTTGAAGTGCAATTGAACAAATCATTGATCGTCAAATCCGTACTGTCGTTGGCACTTGCAGGAAGCCACATCGGAGGCTTGACACTGGGGAAAGGGCCAAAGAGAAAATTTATGGCTTGGCCAAATTTTGTGCTACAAACAAATATTCAAATGAAATGTGCTTGTAAGTCCTGAACGACCAAATCATTATGCAGTGAAGCTGCTCGCAGGAATCCCGCCCTATCTTGGAGCCTCTGGGAAGGATTTCTGCCAGGGGAATATCAACATTGCACCACTAGGCCGGTGTTGAAATTCAGCGGGTGCAGGGAGGTGGCAAATGTAGGCGGTAAGTTTCAAAACACTCATTTTGAAACACCCACTATGCCTGGCATCAGAGGTTCTGTGGCAGGCAGAATCATCGTTGCTGTTTCCACATCCACAGAAGGTTATTCTGATTCTCCCGTTCTAAGCAGAGCACTTCCAGTTCTGGAAGAGCAAAGCGGGCTGCTTCTGGCGACGTCTCTTACTCTCTTAAACGCAGCATTTGCCACGGTGCACAGCCGTTGGTTAAAATGTGCCCTTGGCTGTAAAGAACTCCTTTCTCCTTCTCTGAAGGTTAGTCAGAATAAATAGTACAATTTGGACTTTAAGCTTAGGACAGGCAGATGTTCACAATTACGTCACTTTCGTTTCTGGAGAAAGGTACATCGGCGGTGATTTCAGAACTTGGTGGTTGGTGTTCTTTGATAGAGAAACGGCTCCTGTTGACCAGCAGTTCATTCCAAAGAGAAATACAGTGGATGTAAAACGGCCCCACTTCTGTTCATTCCTGAACATTATAAGAGATTTTTTAATTTGATTTTTATCATAGGATAGAAAAAAAAAATTCAGAAATAAAGAAAACAATAATCTTTGAATTTTGATTTATGTTATATCTGTTTTCCTCCTGTTCTCACGCCTTCGACACCCCCCGCCCCCTTTCAATTATTGGCAATTGATCTTATCTCACCCAGACAATGGAAGGAATCAGAAAAGAAGTTCTATGTCCTGCCTCTTCAATCCACCAGCCTCCTTTCATCTGCCCCCATCAGCCTCAGCTTCATTTCATTACTCTTGTGACCCATCGTTCCTCCCCATAGACAGTATCCCATTCCCTCCCAGCTACTCAGACACTGTTCCCGTGGCTGACTGCTCTTATTCCAGCAAGGGCCCGTCCCAGGAGCATACAAGCACGCTGTCATAGAAGCCTTAAGAAACCCACTTACCCTCCCCCTGTACCCCCAGCCACAGTCTCATTTCTCTTCCTATTCCAGGGACTTCTTTATACGGGACCATTTCCACCTCCTCTCCTCCCATTCTCTCCTGAACCCACTCAAATTGGCCTTTTGTGTCCACCGTGTTCTAAGCCTCCTGGGCTGTGGCAGTTAGGTGCAGTAGCCCTGGGAAACCAGCACAGTGCAGCTGCGGGAAGTCTGGCCTGGTGAGAGGGAGGCTGATCACGCCCCAGAACTGGCTCCCCAGCTGCCTGCAGCCAGGTCCTGGCCTTTGATTCCATCGTAGCTCTAGGGGCCCCTTTTCAGAAGAGAACCCACCTCCCTGTGGACAGGAAGGGTTAACCGAAGCTCCGGTCACACAGGAGCCTTCTGCTGGGGCAATTTATTTAACTGGTCCATTTTTATTACTCACAGTATACCATCATACAAGTGACTCATAAAATTGGATATAAAAGGAAGGCAGTACCATTTTTAATCCCTTTAATGTAACGTAATGGGAAAATTAATCATTTATTACAGTAGACGATTGAAAACCACTCAGAAAGAACGTTCTCTCCTTCCTGAAACTTGGCAGCCAAAGATTCATTTCCCACCATTTTCTGAAATCATTTGTTTTTTTTTTTAATTTAAGCTTCTTCATGAACGAAGGTGCTAAGGAGCAAACCGAAAACCAGGAATGTGGGTGCGGCTGTCATCCTGCAGTTGTCCGTCAGCATTCTGGGATGACCTGCAGTGTGGAAAGAGAACAAATGACCTACCTGCTGGCCACCCCGAAGCGAAGGCCCAGTCTCAGTCATTACTCATACGTCACAATGCCTCTCTCATTCGTGCTGAGAACTTCAAAATATTTTGCAAAGGGAACTGAAACTTCACAATGCCCCAAGGGATAGACATGGTTCAACTAAATTTGTAACTAACTAGGGAAAAAGCATACCCATGGAGACAGGGCCAAGGGAGCCGGATGGGCCACCCACAGTGCCTCCCACGCCAGCGCGGCCCCGGAAGTCACACAGCAATCTCTCAAGGCAAGTGCATCACGTATTTCTGCCCTAAAAATGCACCCCTTTGTCTCTTGAAGGCTCCTTCTGGTCCCTGACAAACCCACACCAGTCCCTTCACTGCTCAGGCTCAGCCCAGACAAGTAGCAGAACAGATGCTGCAGAGTACCCCCAAGGTGATACTGGGACATGTGGCCTCTGGCTCCCGAGATTGACAGATGCTGTTGGTATTCACAAGGCTCCTGCTGCTCTGATGTGTGAGTCACCAAACTTAACAAGTGAGGGCCTTGGATCTGCTCCAGGCAAACCTAAAACAGCAAAAACTAACAAACCAACACCAACAAGGGAGGTTGTTAAAACCACTAAAAAATAAAAATAAAAATCTCCAGTCGTGTTGGTATATGAAAGATTCAAATGGCAAAGCACAGAAATGTTTCGAAAGAGCTTTGGATCCAAGAATGAGTAGCGGTTCCCAGAGTCTGTCCTTTCGGTGTTGGGGCTGAGAGAACTTCCAATAAGCAACGGAATAAACTGACATGGTTACATGAAACCAGCCTCTCTTTGGTGGTTTTCATTAGCCACCACCTCCTGCCACCTTTTGTCGTCAAGGGTGTGAAATGGCAGAAAAGGCCCAGGGCAAGGGGCCTGGTCTCCATCAACGCCCAGGCCACTCTTTGTCCTCAACATCTCCACGGGGTGGCTGCCGTCTGAGGGGCATCTCCTCCACAGAGGCTCTGTGCCTCAGCTGGTTGTCCTTCCCGCTCCCACACCAGGATGCTTGTCATTCTGAAGGACACAGTCCCTCTCTCCTGCAGCGGTTGGGTGTGCAATACTATTTCTTCTGCGTATCCCACCAGCAATTTGCTGGGTGTCTACGGTGTGCCCAGTCTAAAGTGCAATGCAAGGTTTTCCTGTAGTCAGTTCTGAAAAATGTCTTCTGTTTCCTAGACCCACGTATTGTGCCTAGGAGCATGCCTCAGCATTCAAATCTATCCCCTTCCTGAATTTGGGGAAGAGATCAGATAGCAAAGCTTGCTCTTTCTCCCAGAAGTTCTGTTTCAAAAACTGTTATCTAAATGCTTCATTTCCGGAGTAATGAGGAATAAGGGCTTATTAGACAAAGGAGCAATTGACAGGATATTTCCAGAAGAACTAACAAACTGACATCCCAACACAGTATTAGTAATCTCTCCTCAGGCTTTGTTTTTTAATTTTTAAAAACACTATTTTGACACAGAGTCCTCCCAAGAATAGATTTTATTATATTTTTAAAAATGTTTTATTGTTTTAAATATTAAAACAAAAATATTTCAATGTATGTATTCATATTTTATACACAATTGTACCACATACATGGAATTTGATCTTATTTTCCCCATTTTTACCTTAAATCATAGGTATAAATGACAAGTAAATTTCCCCTTTTGACCTTAAATCATAGCATCTATAAAAAATTTCATCCTTATTAATGTTTACTGATTCTTGATGTTCAATCTAGTAAATATGCCACAATTTACCTACCATTATTTGCTGGGACAAATATCTGTAAAAAAATATCTTGTCTACTGTTTTTATTCCTTTGGTGGAATATTTCCTTAGGAAAATTCCTAGGATTAGGATTATTTGCCCCAAGGGCATTTTTAAACATTTGTATTGTTTTTAGTAAATTAAAATGTGCTTTGTTTGGAAAATTTCACAACATCTTTTGAGGTCAGGGAGTCTGAGGGTGTTGCAAACACTAAGGCTGGTGACCCTGGTGCCCGGCATTGAGTCATCTTAGCTGTCACTTGGCATAGGGACGCACCAGGCTGCCCTTTACACAACAATCTGACCTTTACACACAAAGGACGGTTTTTAAGAGTCAGACAGAAAAAGAGACATTTAAAACAATACAGACATGGCATACAAGTGACCAGAAAAATGATCTTTTGCCTTCATTGATTTTTTTTTTTCCATTGTACAGCATGTTATGAAAATGGAGTTCCCAGTTTTTATCTATCTGTGACTCATCAGGAAACCTTTCCAACTATATCCGGGGCCAGTCACGGGCCTTGTAATAACAGGCACTTAACCAATGTTTATTGAATTTCAGGGAGCTAAATTTTTGTAAGACTTTGTTTCATTTTTTTTGCAGTAGACATAGAGCATGCACAAGAAATAGACCACTGTTGCTGTAAGCAGAGATTTGGGTTTGTTTGTTACTGCATCATAACCTATACTCTGTGCTGATACACCATCTGCGAAGTGCTTTCTTTGAAAAATGGCTAAATGCACAAAGGTATTTATTGCTTTATTGTTTATAACTGCAAAAGAGAGAAAACAGAATTATTTAGTAAATAATGGAATTCCACTCAATTTATTATGCAGTCATTAAAAATTAATGTTTACAAAGACCTTGAAATTACAAGGAACAGTTTTATACTGTAAGATTAATTTTATAAGGAAGACAGTTGTATAATACATGGTTACCATCACATTAAAAATTATATATATGGAAAAAGAATGAAAGTAAAGCAGCAAAATCACAATAATAGTTTTAAATTTGAGAGAACTAAGTTGATTTTTTCTTCTATTTTTTTTAATTTTCTGTTTTTAAGACTATGCATAATTCTTATAATTAACAAAAATTTTTCAAAAGATCACTTTTCCTGGGGACCACTTTTTTCTTATTTCATTCAACAAATATTTATTATTGAACACCTATTGTGTGCTTTTTATGAGTCTACAGGCTGGGACACAGTCATGAACAATACAGAAAATAATATTTCCGTTTTGACAGACTTCATATCCTAATGGAAATTTATAAGCAGAAAATTACCATCTTCAGTTACTTAAATCATTTTGAGACTCTTTTAGAAGGAAGGAGGTGTCTCAATGGGAAATTGACCTTGTTATTTTTTAATCAGATGTTTAAAGATCTGGGTTATTTGCTGACAGTTTTTAAAAACATCTTCAGTCTGTTAGAGTTGTGTGTATGTGTTGCAGTTTTAGGTCACAGTAATAATTGTCATTAAAATATAGAAAAGTTCCAATAGAATAACTACTAGATATCCACCAGTGTTTTCATAACGATGCTGATTGTGAACATGCAGAGCAGGTGAAGGGTACACAGTTTCTGGAATCCAAGTTTCATAGAAACATGCAGCTTGATTTGCTGAACTCAAAATCAAAAGCCAGATTCCTAACATAGCAGAACGTCCTTGTGCCGCTGGTTCAGGAGATGGAGAGACAGCGACTTCCTCTGTGGCTCGTAGGGTCATTTTGCTATGTTCCCTGAAGCCAGCGAAGAAAATGGCTTTGATTAACAAATTTGTTTGTTTTCTTCTCCTGAAAAAAAAAAGTATAAACCTCTTAGAAATTAAAAACTAAACAGGATTAGTGAGGCACTCAATCTGGTTTTTAATAACCTTTATCATTTTACTGATTATAAAAATAATTTATGTCCTTTGCAGAAAATATGAATAGTGTAGAAAATTAAGAAGAATATAAAGCTCATCTGCAATCCTGCCACATAAAGGTAACCGCTATTTTTATTATGCTGCCCCTCTATGCAGTCTTTCTTCTAGAGCAGCAGGTCTTGGCAAACTTTTTTGGCACAGGGCCAGGGAGTAAATCTTTTTGGCTTTGCAGGTTTTTTCTACTGCAACTGCCCACCTCTGGCCCTGTGAGAGAGCAGCCAAATGCAGCACATAAATACATGAACTTGACTTTCCTGGGAAACTGCATTTGCTGAAACAGGCAGCAGCAAGCCTGATTTGGTCCCATCAACCATTTGCTATCCCCCATTCTAGAGCATTCAGTTTGGAGAGGGGCAAGCATGAACTTCCAAATTGGTATTTCCTCTCCTTGTCATCTCCGTTGTCATCATCTGACTGGAAAGATCTCATTATGGGTTTACCATGTTCATCTGTCAGCAAGTATTCACTGAAAGCCTGCGTCTGTGCATTTGAACTCAGAGTGCTGGGTGAGCCCACCGCGTCTCTGCCCTCCTAGAGTGGCAGGCTGTGAGAAAATCATTACAAACACGCCCATAATGATGAGTGTGCCCAGGAGAAAATAGGACCTCCCAACCTGGTTGGAGGCTCTGGGGCAACTCCGTGGGATGGTCAGTGAAGCCTCAATCTGAATGATGAGAATGATGCTGTTCCCAGAATGAGGGAACAGCAAACATGAGGGCTGAGATGGGGGACAGCCCTAAGGAGATAGATGAAGGGAGGCCCATGAGGCCAGACCACAGAGACTCCACGCATCTAGCTAGAGGAGGAAGCAGGAAACAGAATGCACAAGGCATTCTGGAATTGATCCCCACCCAAAGCATTCTGGAATTGATCCTGTGGGCAGTGGGAAGCCACTAAAGAGTTCTAAGCAGGGAACTCATGAGATGAGCATTATTTCCATGGCTTCGGAACTCAGTGTCCACAGCCCCAGCCACGATGAGATCCTCTCAATCTTTCCTATACATTGCTACAGAATCATCTTTGGAGTTTCCTTATCTTGTAATGGTTTTGCTAAGACACCCTAAGCACCCTTACTAGCACCCTCAAAGGACGTGAAGTAAAGTCCAGACTCCTGGGTCAGAATTTACAGCCTCCCAATGTACCAACACTCCCCTTATTCTTTCTTCTCTTTAAATGAACTCATGTGCTATTATTCCCTGTACATATCCCTTATTTCCCATCTTCATGCTGTTTTCTCCATCTGTGCTTACTCTAATTCTGTAACCTAGGTCCTTTTAGAATGAATGAGGTTCACCGTGTCTCTTGTTTGTGTTCAGGTGTGTGAACACCTGATCCCAAGAACACAGGTTCTAAGGAGAAGCCATCTCTCCTTAGACTTCTGGAACATGATACCATCCCTCTTTCCATCCACATCATTGCATGTTTTGTATTATAAAGGTCATTGTCCATTTATCTTGCGTCCTTTCCTTGATGGTATGAAGGAAAGGGATCATGTCACTTTATTAACAATAAGAACTGCAGTTTGTGGAGAACGTTAATCTATGGCCAGTGCTGTGCTATGTATTGTGCATATAATATTGTATTTCATGTTTACAACAACATGGAAGGCTTATGATAATAGTATTACTATTTTACAAATGAACATTGAGTGACTTTTCCAGTGTCATCAAGTGAATAAAAGATGGCACTGGGATTTGAACCCAGTACTCCTAAGACTGTATTCTTCTCTGTGGGAGCTTCCATCACTGCTCAATACTTACAGTAAGTTCTGGTTGGTGAACAGGATGGTAAGAGAAAAAATCATTAGAAATGCCTGCAAAACAATTCTGTCTAGAGCTTGGCCTTCCCTCACATTCCCTGCTGCCAATTTCCTACTTTGCAGGGGTAGTGACGATGACGAACCACAGAAAAAGATCCATCAACATTATGGTTGCTAGGTTTAGCAAATAAAAATGCAAGATGCCCAGTTAAATATGAAGTTCAGATAAATAATCATTTTTTTATGGATGTTTCAAATTCATAGCTTATCTGAACTTCACATTTAACTGGCACACTGGGATTTTATTTGACAACCCTAATCAACAACTCAAGAAAAAGTTAAAGGGACCTCATTATTATGTCCCATAACACCAGAGAGAAAAAATAAAACAGGTTAAATTCTTTATTTTTTCTAAAACATTTCATTTCCAAAACTAAAAAATTTAAAGCCTAACAGAGTAATGTGGCAAGTTGTTACTAACATTTTAATGAAAATAATATTCGCAAAGAATGTACAGATTTTTAAAACACAGCAATGTATATATTTTTAAAAGCCCCGGAAAATAAAAATCACCTATAATACTGCCCCCCAGAGGTGACCATTGTTAATGTATGGGGTATTTTCTTACCCATGATTTGCATTTCAGCTGCATTTAACTTGGAAAGTTAAAATGGGAACAGCCTGAACGCAACAATGCTTCTTAGGAAAAATGAGTAGTAGTTTCAATTTATTTGCTTTGAAACATAAAAATAGAGGACACAAAATTTTATGTGCAATAAATGCAACACACTCCCTGCCCTGCCCTGCACATGCTTCATTCATGAAGAGAGTGAAGAGAAGATGGAAAGCGATGATGGAAAAAAAAGAGAGGCAAAGGGGAGCAGGTGTGAAGAGAGGGAAGAGAGAGCATAAACAGACAGCCTGGAGTAGGGAAGGGAAAGGAGGCAGAACAGAAGTAGATAGTTGGGAGGAGAAAAAGGAAAGAGGGAGAAACTCAGAGAATGAGAAGCTTCAAAAATTTGGGAGTGAGGGCTTGATTATTTGTCTGTCACCTGCTCAGGGCAATAGAAAAATGAAGTAGAAACAGATGAAGAGAGAGTCAAGTTAAATAATAGCTAATTTCCTCAACGCCAGTCCTGGGAGCCAATGTATAGAGGATTAAAGGGAAGTTTTTGGTTTTGTTTTTGTTTTAATTTTTTAATAGAAACATAGCATATGGAAAAGTGCAGAAATCACAAATGCACAACTACAACTTGTTGAATTTTCAGATTCCACTTCATTCCCTAGCCTCCTTCCAGCAATGAGCCCTCTGAGAGTAACGCTATCCTCACTATTATGTAATAGATTAGTTTTGCCCCTGTGCTTCTGAACCTTATAGACCTCTCTATCTAAATTAAATGAGATGATACCACGTGTACCTTTCGGGATCTGCTTTCCTTTGCTCAATATTATGCTTGTGAGGTATGTCTGTGCTCTATAGGTGGCAATATGTCATTTTTATTGATATCATAATTTTCCTTTGCATGAGTATACAATTCATTTAATCCTCTGAATTGAATAGACATTTTTCTTCCTTTTTTCTTTTTCTTTTTTTGACAGAGACAGAGAGAAGAGGGAGAGCCCAGAGCAGTCTCCGTAGTTGTACTATGCATCTGTTTTTGACATAGTTTTGTTCCACACAGGTGGGTGGGGCGCAGGGTGGGAACTCGGCTAGGTCCTCCTCCATGGGAAGCTCACCCTGAGAACCAAACTGGGGCTACACCCCAGTTCAGCATATGGGTCCACATGAGCCAGGGCTGAGATTTGATCCTCAGACTCCAGGGCTGCAAGGCCAAAGTTTAACCTGCTGAGTCATCCTGGCTTCCCCAAATAGACAATTTTCCAAAGGAGATACATAAATGGAGATACAAGTGGCACATGAAAAGACCCTCAACATCATTAGTCATTACATAAAGGTAAATCAAAATCACAACAACATACCACTTCATACCAACCAGGACATCTATTATGAAAAAAAATTGGAAAACTAAAAAAAAAACACCAAAAAAACAGAAAATAAGTGTTGGTGAGGATGTGGAGAAATTAATACCCTCATACATTGCTGGTGAAAATGTAAAATAGAGCTCTCAGCCACTGTGGAAAACAGTTGGCAGTTCATCAAAAAGACAAACATAGAATTACCATATGTTCCAGCAATTCCACTCCTCCGTATATTCTCAAAAGAATTGGAAAAAAAAGTATTTAAACAAATATTTGTACATGAACATTCATGACAGCAATATTCACAATAGGCAGAAACAACCCAAACATCCGCCAATGTGTGAACGGATAAACAATGGGGTATGTTTATACACTGAAAAATATTATTCAGCCATAAAAAGAGTTGTGGTTGCATCAGTTTTTGAATGTACTGAAAACATTGAATTATACAGTTGAAAAAATTTAGACTAAGGACCTAAACTGAAGCTCATTCACTAACCTCCAAGTGACCAGTCTACAGCTTTTTTGTACTATTACCTCTGGGAGAGTGTGATTGAAAAAGTGCTATACAGGGAGGGTGCGTTTTAACAGGGAGTAGAGTCTTAAATGAAATGAAAGTATTGCAGCGCTGGGTGCATTTCTCGTGTCAAACCATGAGTCTGAAGTGAGGGTTGGGGTCTCCTAATATAGCACCTGGCAAGACTCATCAGCTTTGCTTAAAATCATTATAACTTGCTTTCAACCCTACTTGACTTTCATTAGGAAAGTCTTGCAGTAAACATGCCTGACTGTGAAATATTTATAAGCCCTAATATAGCATTGACACTTCTGTTCAAATATGTTGATAATGTGAAGACTAGCACAGAGCAGCACTGCGTCATCAGGATCGTGACCAACTTAATGCATATAAGGTTTGTCTCATCTCACCCTCAAGTTCCTTCTGCCTTTTAAAGGAACCATTCCGCGCATGGCATTCTTTGATACTTCCCTTTCTTCCATTCCACAGCTTCTATACTTCATGCTGCTCCTCCTCCACCAGCCCAGGTTCATTCCAGCGCGTCTTACGTGATCTCAGGCTTTGAGAAGAGCGATTCTTGGAATGCCATCTGGCTAACCATGAGATGTGTTCAGACAGACATGTCGCGGATTCTCTCCAGGAAGGAAGAGAAATTGAAGAGAGTCTCAAAACTATTTATACAATTCTACTGCAGGCTTAGGCCTGGAAAATAAGAAACTAGGACTTTAAGGTTTTTGATTGCATTTCTTCTTTCCTGTACTTTATGAAGTTTAAATTATAACCATCTGTTTCAGAAGATATAAAAATCCTGAATTTCATCCTCTTCCACATTAACAGAATGCTAACTTTTTGGAGAATGTTATATTAGTGGAGGTTCTCAATAATGACTATACTAAAATCACAGTGTGAAATAAGCACCAAGCTATTTCTCATTACCTACCTACCTCGTTTACCTCTTGAATCTAGGGATGAAAGGGGTATTTATCTCCAAAATGTATCTTCTAAGGTGCATGTTTACCCAGGTACTGACATGGACAATATGTTCTCTGCTTGTGTAATGATGGTGTTGAGGCTGATGGTGATGATAGTAAAAGATACATTTCTTCCAGTTCTTATGAGAGACCATTGAATTACCTCAGGCTTATTCATTTGCTCATCTCTAGTTCTCAAAATATCCCCAAATCATTCCTGGCGGATTCAAAGCCATTTCACACTTGATGATTAATTTAATGTGCTTTTATTCTTATAGCTACAAGACATCATGGGTGTGAAAAACACTCTAAAATTTACCATCTGCAATGCGTCTTATCCCATTCCGCACTACCGCTCTTCCCCTCTCAATTCAGAAGGCAACCCTTCCTCTGTACCTTTCCAATAAGCTGCAGGGGAAAGATGACATTACGGTTGCACAAAATAACCTTTTCTATGGCTCAGAGAATCATTGAGATCCTTTTAGTTAATGTGCAAGACTCCAATTTTCTCTCTTAATAGGCTTTTTCCATTCTTCTCGCAGAAACAGTTTCTTTTCTTCTTTTCATTAATAAACCTTTATTGAGCATCCACTGTTTTCTAAGCACTGTGCTGGGTACTGCAGATACTGAGATAAATAAAATCTGTTTTTATCCCTGGGTAACTGAGATCTAATGTAGAACAAGCCATGTAAGCAAATATCTACAACACAACAAAACAAGGGCTTTTTGAGAAAGGAGTTGAGCAGTGTGGAGAAGGAATAGTTCATAAACTCTAAAATCTCAATTTTTCTTCTCCGTGTATGATCTTTTAGTATTTGATAGTGAGTTTATTTTTATTTTAGTGTTTCATATGTCCTTAAAGTTTCTGTTTTCAAGGCTTATATTTTTTGTCTTCTTTATTAAAACACTACCTTTTGTGGTGCTCGCAGATAAGCATAGCCTTTTATTGTGTCAGCTGGATTTTTATCTGGGATCTAGAAATCAAGTAAAGGGAAAGATTTGAAGTGAATGGTAATGAGGCACCTTGTTGGTAAAAACAAACCTTACAGGCATTGCTGAGAGCTAAGACAGAATACAAAGTGGTGTTGCAACACCCCTGGCAAATATGCCTGTCTCTTAGGAGGCAGGGACAACAGAATGAGTCAGAATGCAGGAGAACCTCCCATCTGGCCACAAAGAGGAAAGAGAACGCCTGGAAGACTAGAGAGGTTTCATTCATGGGTCTTTCAAGAGAACAACAAAACACACTCCCATACAATCCAGCCATAGACCAGCTCCATCACTGCCAAGGTGAAGCATTTTGACGCACTAAATCCAAAAGCAAGGGAGATGACTCAACACATTGTTCCTTCCTATCAGGACCCCAGGCCCATGGGAGGCTAACACAAGTGTCTTAGAAGTAAATGTAAACAAATATTTTCAAAGCTGTCTGTGGGCAGGGGATGGAGTGTGAAGCAAGAAACTAGAGAAAGCTATTGATTACATGAGAAAGATCAGAGAGCATCAAATCTCTTTTTATCTTGAAAAGGTAATCATGTTCTTGCTTGGCAGGAGCGGTTAACAGCTTATTGTGAGGGAAACAGACTGAAAAGAATACCAGAAAGAATTTTCTGGAAAGTGGTTCAGGCCTTGACTGAACTAATAACCTGGTCCACCCTCAGAGTGAAACAGAGAGTTCCTGTCACCCCATAGTACCTGAAGGGGCTTGGGCTTGAGAAGGATTCTTTGACTGGGTCAGTCTTCAGATGTGATGGGGTCATTCAGAACACAGCAAGCTGAGGGTCCCTCGGGGCCAACCACTAGGGTACTGTTGTGAGGACCAGCAGTGAAAGCCGACAGGGGGTGCAGGCGGCTGCCTGGGGATGCTCGCTGGGGATTGGAAAGGGCAGAGGTGCTTTGACTATGCTCCTGGGGGCGCTCCTGGGCCTCTGTGTATGGGCTGCCCAGCTGGGGGCACTCTGCAGTCTCACCCCCTGACCCACAGGGCACTTACAGGGATGGAGGCCTTGTGGGACAGGAGGACACGAGAGCCCTCTGGCTTTAGGAAGCCTTTGTTCTGTGACTAAACCAAGACACCAAGACCTGAGGAAGGATGACACTGTATCCTATTGATAGGCTGACCAGGCATCCCATTTGAAACGGGACAGAAAACCATGGTCCTGTCCCATTTCAAACAGCACGTGTGGTCAGCCTCGTCTCGCTGGGCTAAATTCAAGGTGTCAGTAGGCTGACCCTGTGTGCAGTTTGAAACAGGACAGGACCATTGTTTTCTGTCCCATTTAAAACCGCATACCTGACCAGCCTATTTGGGTTGAGAGGTGTGGAGGGCAGCAAGTTCAAGCAGTTACCAAACAGTGGAAACACTAGGGCAGGTCCCTCCCCCCAAGCTAGAGACTGGGGCAGTGACTTCAGGCAGACATTCTAGTGAAGTCCAGGAAGACCTCTCACGGGACAGGCCATGAGACCTGAGAGCAGAACCCTGAGGGGGGATTTGCCACAACTCCACATCTAAGAGAGCCCCAGGCCCCAAGGACAGGACAGGGCAGCGACATCCACCCATTCTAAGCCACACACTTCCGAGGCCGGAAAGGCCAGTGGTCTGTGGCTCAGGTTCTGCATCTGCAGCATTGTATCCAGCCTGTTTTACTCATTGTATGTATTGACTCTTGACCTTTCCTCACGTCTTTGGAATATTTGGTGGGACGAAACAGGTTTGCCTGAAACCCTTCTGCTGCCACCATGGCTATCGCAAGGAAAAGCGCTTGTGTAGTTGTTGGAGTTGGGAGCTGAAGTAAGTGCTTTCTGTATGGAAGTCTTTTTACTTGAAAGAACAACTGGCAACTGTGGTTATTCAGACTTGACTGCTTGATAGACGTTATTTTTTGAAAATGAACCAGGTGAGCTTCTCACACCAAGGAAAAGCAGCTGATGGTATTTGCTCCTTTTGAGATTTTAAGCAAAAATTAAATTTAAAAAAAATCTTGTATCAGGCATTATAAGCTGGCAGCTTCCCAATACTTCACAGGCTTTTCGGATGAGATTGGTGCTGATATGAATGAATGTGGTTCTTCTTCTTTTTTTTTTTTTTTTGGACATTGTTTCATGAAATGTGTCAATATTTAGAAGATCTCTATTACTCAGTGAACCAATATTTTCCAAATAGTCAATGCATGATGTTCTAAAATTATGCATGGACACAGATGAAAGATCCACCCAAAGTGTAAGATAGGCAATGGATTATGAAACTGAGAAGGCAAATTTATGATAGTTTCAGATTCCACACTGCAACTAAACCTAAGAAACTGCTATTTGTCAACTTTGGGTGAGATTTCAAAGAAGAATATCCACAATTATATGAAGAGGCTATGAAAATTTTCCTCTTTTCCAGAGACATATCTGTATGAGGTCAGATGTTTTTTTTCACATACTTAAACTGAAACAACATATAACAAAAAATTGAATGCAGAAGTAGGTGTGAGAATCCAACTGGCTACTAAAGAGATATTAAGCCCTATATTAGAGAAATTTGCAAAAATGTAAAACAGTGCCATACTTCTCACTAAATGTTTTGGAAAATATAGCTATTCTTCATAAAAATATGTCATTTGTGTTAATGAATCATGGATTTATTATTGCTTTTAAATGATTTTAATAAACATTTTTAAAAAATTTATAATAGAATAAATAAATATGCAGCTATAACTCACATAAACCCAAGACCTTTGGAGTTTCCGTAATTTCTCAGAATATAAAGAGGTCTCAAGGCCCAAAAGTTTCAGAACCGCTGCCTGAAAGACACAATTTCCACCAAGAAGGCACGCTGTGGAATGTGTGGAAATGATAGGAGAAGATGAACTGAAGTTATAAGGGGTTTAATTGAGCAGAGGCATTAACGGGGCTGCTAGTAGTACACGGCTGACTGCCAACATGAGCCCCAATAACCATGTACCTTATGCATCTGTGCAGACGTGTCTGCAGTTTTCAGACAATAGCGGACTCAATAAATAGTCTCGACAGAATGTGTTGTGTAACCCAGGAATGTGCTACATGACTGGTGCCAAAATGACAAGAATAAGTGATCCTGGATGTGTGTTGCAAGAGGGCTGGAGACCTGGCGCGTCTTGTTTACTGAGACCTGCTCTTCCCATGACAGTTCTTGCCTCAATCAGCTCTCTGTAAACACTGATTAAATTCACAAATGAATGGATGTCATGCTAATTATACAATATGACTAACATTCAGCCATCAGTTACATGATTTCTATATGATCAGAACTGGCCTAGAAACTATAAAACATATGTGCTATAGACTGAATGTGTCACCCCAAAATGTATGTGTTGAAGCCTGTTCCCCAATGTGAGAGTATTTGGAGGTGCTGGTTTTGGGAGGCGACTGGATAAATGATCCTGCCCTCATGAACTCTAGCGGTAGCAGTGGGATTGGAGAGGAAAAATCAAATCTGAAATACAGGAATTACCGTAGTGACTGCTTGGAAGCTGAGATAAAGAACCGGCAGCACTCAACGATGACCTCCAAGGTTTCCAGATTCCCAGAAGGAAGGCCAGACAACACATGTTTGAAGGTAGTGATAGGAAAACAGCTAGCCTATTTTATGATTGCACCTCATTTATTATACAACTGAGTGTAATTCTTACTAAACTTAAAAGCAAAAATTTTTGGCTTAATTCCACAAAACTATGTTGTTTGTGTGCTTTCTCTATTTTTGCTTTTCTCCTAAAGTGCGTTCAGTTCTTTGACCTACAGGAACATCTCTATCACTGAGAATGGCCATAGGACAGTTATCTATCAATAACAGGAAGAATTGCAATAAACACTCAATTTAAAGGAGAACACTACATAAAAGCCTCATGCAGGCTTGTGAGGAGGGCAGTAGGGTGGCTCTCCTGAATGGCTGCCTTTGTTCTGTATTCAATTAACTCTTCAGTGCTGTTCTCTGCTTTCCAGGTAACATCATGAGATCATTGAGAAAAAAACAAACACCTTTATTTAGAAATAATATTACCAAAGTAGGGCCAGGGTCATGTGACTTGCCCAAGTATGGTACCATAGTCAACTAATAAAAAGAGTACTGTAGAATAAAAATAACTTTCATTCTAATCCTGTCAGCATGCACTGAACAGATCGTTGCTTTGGGTTTTGTGACTTCTATAAACCTTATTTTGGATACAAAGAACTTTGTGGTTTATCCAGAGTATAGCAGGGCTACTGGAGATCAGCATGTGGTAAGGAAATGTTTAAATCTATGAAAGGTACTCTACTATCCTGCATACTGGTTTCCTGGTTTTATTTCCACCCCTACCCCTCTCAGATTCAATCTAGATTGCAGTGATGGTTTCAGGCTTATACACAGTACCTTCGTAAACACATGGTATTTACCTTGTTTGATCTTGAACTACACTATTTGTAACAGTAGCCACCAACCATATATGGCTATTTAAATTTTAATTTAAATTAATTAGAATTAAACAAAATTTAAAGTTCAGCTCCTTCTCAACTAGCTCTGTTTGAAGTGCATAGCGTCTCACATGGCTAGTGGTGACCATATTGGAGAATGCAGATTTAGAATATTTCTCTTGTCTAGGTAACCACTGTTCATACCTGTAGCTTTCATTGTGTAATGTGTGGCTGTACAAAGATCATACCTGACTTTTAAAGAATGTTAGTAATTTGAAAACTTTATCAAATGAAAAAAAGACAGAGTTTTTGTTTTGGAATTCTGTTTACAAATTCATGTTCTTCAAGTAATTAGAATAAATACAGCAAAAGCATGTTTTTGCAAAGCAGCTTTTCTCCAGGTTGCATATTTTAGTCTGCCAACATTCAGTTATTTGTTCAAAAAATATTTACCAAGTGCCTTCTGCAGACCAGGCACTCTTTTGGGCTTGGGAACCAAACAAATAAAATCCCTGGCCTCATGGAGCTTACACGGTGAGCAGTAGGATGAGAAGCAGATGCTACGCCTGTTTTCAGGGCCAGACAGAGAGCTCTTATGTGTCAAAGCAGGAAACACAATGAGAATACCCCATTTTATGTTGTTGCTTATTAAGAAGTTATAGAAAAAGGCAATGTAACTTCTGATTTCAAAAGACATTCTCATCATCAAAAACAAGCAAAAAAACAAACCTTTCAAGGAATTTAAAAGTATCTTTTCTTTTTTTAAGATTTATTTATTGTTTTTGACAGAGAGAGAGAGATATAGAGACAGAGACAGAGAGAAGGGGGAGGGCCCAGAGCAGTCCCCACAGCTGCACATCACCGGCCCTTCCACATAGTTTCACTCCACAGGTGGGTGCGGGGCTGCACAGGGCAGGAACTGGGCCGGGGTCTCGCCCTGGTGAGAACCAAACTGGGGGCACTCCTCAGTTCAGCATATGGGTCCGCACGGGCAGGGGCCAGGACTCAATCCTCAAGTCCCCGGGGCTGCAAAGTGAGCACCTAACCCACTGAGCCATCCCAGCTTCCCTTAAAAGTATCATTTTTGAAAAACCATATTTGCCTGACAAAGTGTGCCAGGAACTCACGTACATTTTCCAATGTCACCATCTTCGCTCAAGGAATCAGAGGATCAGCAGTTGGAAGTGGCTTTAGCCTCTTCTATTCCAGCTTTTGTTCCCACAACATCCAGCCAAGTTACCATGTTATCTCTAGCTGAGCACTTTGGGAAACAGAAACCTCACCAATTTAATGAAGAGCAGTGGTATGTTCCATCTGTCCTAAATGATATGATGATGATGATGATGAAGACTATGACTACAGTATCACATATCCATAGTTAAAACTTTAGATATAACAAAGAAGTATGTTAAATTATTTGTATTCTTGCCACACAGAGAAATAACCATTAGCACTTTGATACATATTCTTCAGGAATTTCTCTCTCTCTCTGTATCTCTATCATTCTCTCTACCTACATTCATATACATGTATTTAATTTAATTTAATTTAATTCCATTAAATTAAAGTAGTACCATTTATATCCTACTTTTTTCTACTTAACCATATAGTCCAAATATATTTTCATTCAAATAAGTATAATTCTATTATATATCACTATTTTAATATCTGTATAATAGTGCATCCAGTGAATATTAACAATCACGATTTATTTAAGCCCTTAGTGTCAAAAGTTTACATTGCTCTAAATGTTTCATTATTAGAACCAATACTATGTTGAGCATCCGTGTACATATATATCTTTGTGAAGCTGACTAAATTTCAGGGACCAAAATCCAGAAGTGAAATTCCTGGGTCAAAGTCCCTGCACATACTTAAGACTTTTCATATGTATTACCAATTTCTGTCCCAGAAAACAAACAAAAACAAGAACAACAACAAAAAATAATGTACCTTTTCCCTTATTCCAGCAGTAATGAGAATGCCCTCAGCCATCATACTCTTCTGGGGAGAGCATTACCTTTCCTCTGTTTTTCACTCAGTGGTTCCCAGCTTGCTCCTGAGATGAGCTTTCTAAGTTTGAACAAAACTGTCATGTCCCAACAAAGTCTCTTCCTTCTTAGACTTAACATCCCTCCAGTATGAATTAACACATCATTGTCAGCCTGGCACCTGCAGGATCGATAGTTCTGTCCTTGATCTTTTGCTATTCAACATTCTATAACCAGATGACTTGGAAGAAGCTATAGAAAGCATGTTTGCAAATTCTGCTCAACGTTCATTTAGAACCTGTCTAATGCCAGGCGTGATGCCTTGTTCTTAGGATGTAAATACTTTCCTGTGGAGTTCAGGGGGGTACCCAGAGCGACAAGAATATGGTGGGAATGGACCTGAGGGTTTCCAACCTGGCTCATGTATCAAATGATAATATTTGTGCTGAGGGCAGCACAGGCAAGAGCACACAGATGGGGGACTCCGCTCTCTTCAACAAATATTTATTGAGCCGCTTCTGTGGGCCAGGACCTGTTCCCCAGAGCAGTCCTCTAGAAATTATTCTTTGAAGTGTTACGTTCTTCCCCCAGTATGGCCACAAGCAAAAAAACACACATCCACTTCCACTCGGACCCAAGTATCCTCCAGCTGAACTATGCCTCTCCCTCCTCAGTTATTTATTTTCTCAGACAATTTCCCAGGAGGAATTGGGGCTGGCTAATATAAAACCAAATGCATTTTGAAGAAGTTTAGGAGCAAACACATTAACCTTAAAGAGAGATAAGCTGCTTTTTAAATCCTTTTGGGAGGGAAGCTAAGCAGTGCATGAATACCTAAGATTGTAATTCCAGAAGTCCGCTGTGAAATACAAATTAGGCTGGAATGGAAAAAGAAATGCTCCAAACCCTAAAACATGCAGCGCTCAGTGATTGACAGATGATTCGGTAACTACTATTAAACATCTAGAAATTTCTCCTCAACTGAACTCTGAGATCAGCTCATCCGTATGTCGTATTTCCTCCTGGGCCGTAACAGCCGGGTTTTAGGTTCCCTTCATCCTCAGAGATTGGGGGTGTGGCAAGCCCCCAGGACACCCTCGTCTCTGACAGAACTCGACACAAGAAACAGCTTCTCGTCTCTGGGGGCCTCCTGGTGAGATGTCCTGGCAGAGCCAGAAGCACCTAGGAAAGGTTACAGTACACGGAACTGTTGGGTGTTGGATGCCAAAATCAATGGTCCGTCTTCACAGAGAAGTACAATCAGCTCGTGATCTGAAGCGTGAAATAATGAAAACAGGCCCGGGGTTCTATGTCAGATTGATACGTTTTAATCTTTGCATTGGTGCCCGACAGTTTGTTGGATGTCACAATCGATGGTGGTTGGTTGGAGCAGAAGCAGTTGATCTTTGCCCCTCACGTGTTCCTTGAACCAGGGCCCACTCATTAGAGTTCAGGGAACGTATCTAGGGATGCTCTACCTTCCTCTCACTCTCTTTTCCAGAATTTTCTGGCTAAAAGAGAGAGAAACAATGTGTTTGTTCCCCTCCCCCCCCACCCCACCCCCACCCCGCCCCAGGTCCTTGCCTTGTGGAGTTACCAACATTTGAAGATTTCACTTTCCAAATGAAGTTCTGTTCACACTCTCCACAGATAGCTCCCCCCACCGCCTCGGGCCTGCCCCTGGGTCTGGGGGTTCACACACCGGTGGTGCAGTGTGATCCCTTCAGGGGCTGGCACAGCCAAGGCCGCAGGGGCTTCGGGACAGGCTGGGGGCTGTTCCAGCAGTGCATTCCAAGGCCCCAGTGTGGGAGGGGGAGCACTGAGCAAGTTCTAGGCAAGACCTCTTAGCCTGTGGGCTCCTTGTCCTGAGCGAAGGAACCAGACTAAAGATGACCACAGGTGGACGTGTCCTCTAAAGCAGACAGCCCAGCACAGGGGCACCTCCAGTGTGTGTCTATGGGCCATAAGATATACACACGCGCGTGCACATGCACACACACACGCAGATGCTCTCTTTACAGACTCTCTCTCTTCATTCTTCCCTCTTCCTCTTTTATTTAAAGTTGACTTTTTATTGAGACAATTGTACATTCAAATGTAAGAGATAATGTAAGACTTGAACATGGCCAGAGTGTCCCCATACCCACGAAGGGTCCTTCCTGGAGTAAGACAAAATGAGTCATGGACAGGCCAGGGGCAGGAGTAGGGAATTCTAAATTGGAACCTGCTTTCCAAGTCATTATGAAGACATATTTGTCAAGGAAGGATGATATACATGTCATTTAAAAGTTTGTTAGCTTTATTTATAACTCGATTTATAGACATATGGCATATGCGCCTCCCTTTGGACGTTGGTCCCACACCCTTGCAAAGGTTAGAGGTGTGTGTTATTCCTAAGTAAATTACCCCAAGAGCCGGAAGGTTCTGAAACCTAACTAGAACAGGGTCCCGGAAAAGATCCTATCCCTCCCGTGGAGAGACAAGAGTCTGGCATCCCAAGGAAGGAGTTTGCTAGCAATATTGGGGATGGCGTGTGGAAAACTGGGGTTTGGGGAGAGTCTCTTGGGCAGACTGAAATGGACAACTCTTGTTCTCTTGGGATAAATGCTGTGCATTCCGTAATCATATCTATTTCTCTGCTTCAGAGTTTTCTTCTCTGTACTTGCTCTTTTGGGATGTCCCTTGGCTTTCTGGTGAAATTCTGTGAAAAACTCCTGTATGTCTTGGCTGAGCTGAGAGGCTAAGGGAGCTGCGTGCTTGTGGGCTTGGCAACTGGGCCGCCCAGAGTCCTGGGATGAGGACAGAGTCAGTGGAGCCAGAGCAGGCGAAGTCCAGAAATATTTTGCAACTTCTGTCATGTTGTCCTTTACAGGATTGACCGAGGTCCCAGCAACTTCAGGAAGGCAGGGCCTGCTCCTGTCCACCCTTGTGCACATGCTCAGTCGTTTGTTGAATGAATGAACAAATGTCCTCACCCAACATGGTATACAAAGTGAACACTCAATAAATTATTAAGTTAAAGAATAATTTGCAAGATTTCAATTAATTAAGGATAAGTAATAATTATAATTAACAATAAAGATAAATAAGTATAATTGATGTGTTATGATGATATAAATAACATAATCATACGTAATATAAATAATAGTAATTTAATAATTTAGTTAAAATATAAATAGTGAATAATAAATTATTTACATAGACTATTTGATTGAATTTATGTGAAGTTACTCCTAGAAAGTTTGACCAATTTATCTAAAGAGAAAGAAAAGCAAATTGTTATTTTACCAAACTGAAAATAAGGGGGTAGTTTAAAAGAACTTGAAGCAAATGCATCATAATTTCTTCCTAGTGTTAGCATAAGGAGCGCCTTGTTCTGATTTGTTTGCAGTGGCCTTGAAGGATCAGCCCTTCCTTAAGATGTTTACTTGTATTTGTAGAACCAGTTCATCCAACCAGATAAGAACCGTTGTTCCTAGGATCGGTCTTGCCAGTAAGGTAGCTCGGGTTGTCTCTTCATATATTTATTTCAAGTTCTTGAAAAGGTCCCTAGATTGTTGTCTCAGCATATGTGTTTGTAGTATTTATGCTTAATGTTACTAGCTCTACTCTTTTTTTTTTTTTATTGTTTTGGGAGAAGGTGAAAGAGAGACAGAGAGAGAGAGAGAAGGAGGGAGGGCCCAGAGCAGTCTCCATAGTTGTACATCATTAGTTTTTTGACATAGTTTCATTCCACACAGGTGGATGTAGGGGCGATACAGGGTGGAACCAAACTGGGGGCCTCCTGCATGGGAGGCGAGAGCCTTCACTGTCATCCTGACGGTTACCAGTTGTGCCACAGTCCAGCATGTGGGTTTGCACAGGCCGGGGCCAGAACTTGATCCCCAGACCTTGTGGTTACAAGGCAAACGCTCATCCCACAGCTCTACTCTTTTATCAGATTTACCAAGTACTATGTACCTGACCTTTAGCCTAAAATATATCAATGTTACCATGACTCTGCAAAATAAACACAATAGGTCAGATCCGTGGAATAAAAGTGAGAGTCCAGATATAAACCCATATATCTATAGCTAATCGATAAGGATGCGAAGCCAATAAAACGAGAAAAGAATAGCTTTTCCATAAATGGTATTGGAACAACTGAATATTCATAAGCAAAAGAATGAAGTTGGGCATCTATTTTACAGCATATACAAAAAATTAAAGAATAAAAGACCTATACTTAGAAGATATAAAACTTTCAGAAGAAAATATAGGGCTGACTGAAGATTTGGAAATGGATTCTTACAAATGACATAAACGTGTAATCAACAAAAGAAAAAACAAATTAGACCATAAAAAATTAAAAGCTTTTGTGCATCAAAGAACTGTGAAAAGACAATGAACACAATGGAAGGAAAATATTTACAGAACATGTATCTGGTAAGGGACTTGTATCCAGAACATATAAAGAACTCAACAACAAAAAGACAAGCCTCTAAATGTAAAACTGGGCAAAGGACTTGAATAGATATTTCTCCAAAGAAGATACATAAATGACCAAAAAGCACACAAAAAGACATTAACCACCATTAATCATTAAGGAAATGAAAAATAAAAACTGCAATGAGCTACACTTCACACACAGGAGGATGGCTACGCTTAGAAAAAAAAAAAAGGAAAATAGCAAGTGTTGGGGAAGATGTGGAGAAACTGGAACCCTTGTTCATCACTGGTGGGCATGTAAAATGATGCAGCCACAGTGGAAAACAGTTTGGTGGTTCCTCAAATTACCATATGATTCAGCATCCTAGGTAATATGCCCAAGACAACTGAAAATAGGTACTCAAACAAACATGTGCATGTGGGTGTTCATTACAGCATTATTCACAGTAGCCAAAAGGTAGAGACAGCCCACATAGCTGGATGAATAAACAAAATATGGCATATTCATAAAATGAAATATAATTCAGCCATAAAAACTACAAGGCTAAATGCTACCTTCCACAATGTGGGTGAGCCTCAAAAAGTGTTATTCTAAGAGAAAGAAGCCAAACTCAAAAGGCTTCGGTGTGCTTCTGTTATATTTATTTATATGTCATGTCCAGAATAGGTAAATCCATACAGACAGAAAGCAAGTTAATGGGAGCCCGGGATTGGAGGGTGCAGGGAATGGAGAGTGACTGCCTAGTGGGCATGGAGTTTCCTTTGAGTCGATGAAAACGTTTGGAACTAGATTGAGGGGGTGGTTGTTCAATATTATGAGCATATGAAATGCTACTGAACTCTAGTCTCTAAAATGGTTACTTTTATGTTATGCAAACTTTAACTCAATGAACTAAAAGGCAAACCTGAAACCACCAGGCTCTTACCCCTCCTCCCAGATTCCTCGGTGGAGCTGCCTCTGGAAATGAGTCCCAGTCCTCACAAACTCTCAGGCAAGTCCTTCGGGGCCTAAGCCAGGCCTCAGGGGTGGGAAGCACAATGCAGCCCTGCCCTGCCATTTATTGGGGCTTGCGGAAATGTCACACGTGCCAGGGCAGCTCCTGGTCTCCCTGTGTCCCCCGCCTCATCTTCCCACAGCCCACTGACAAGCAAGTCTTGGATGTCATTTCAGGACAGGCTACGTAATTTGTGGAGCCTGGTGCAGCGTGAAATTGTGGGGGCCTCTGCTAAGAGACTATTAAGAGTTTTGAGATAGTGATGGCAGAGCATTTAAACAAGCAAGGGCCTCTTCTCTTCTGAGCACAGTATCCTGTCTCCACAGGCCACACACCTGGCGGTACCTGTCCCTGCCCCTGGTTCCTGGCTCTGTTGTCACTTTATAGGACTACAGGGCTTCCTGACAATAAATGGACCACTCAGCTGTCCCCACAGAGCCATCTTCTGAAGGTAGATCAGTTTACTGTCCTCCCAGTCCTTGCTCTCTTCCTCCCTCCCTTTCACATTGCTTGGGACTCAGTTTGCCTGAGCCTTGAGTGGGCCCTGCAGAGATTCTGGCTGCCAAGCCCACTGTACAGATAGGAGAGATGGGCCCTGAATGGGAGGTGCCTGGGAGGAAGCATGACAGAGCTGGGGACTGTGCCAGTGGAGGAATTCAGGCTTGATGATCTTTCCCTTCAAGCCCTGAGAGTCTGTATTTCACTTTGGCTGATGTGTACGATTACCCCTATTTTCACAGGTGGGTAACCTGTGGTTCAATGACTTCAGTGAGGTCATTGGTTACATTTTTTTTTTTTTTTTTTTTTTTTACTTTATGTACAACTGTAACTTAGGAAAACTTAAGACATCTATTTCTTTTACTTTTGGTAATACCAGCTCATGTATAGTTAACCTGCTAGGTCTCTGTTAAAATCAGTACTTAATTTTTTTTAAATAGCTTTGCTGGCTAAGTTTCAGTTTCGTTTCATTTTCTATCACTTAAGTTTCAGTTCTGTTTCTCAGGATATTCCCTTTCCCTTTTTAGTGGTACTATCTGATCCTGTTAGTTATAATTGTTCCTTTGTGCCCTTATAACCTGATCAAAATACACCAGCTTCATTCTAAGACAGATATTCCTAAACAGGAAGTTTAAACAGACGGAAAGCTGAGTGCCATGCACATTTTGTCCAGCATTAAGCAGAATGTGTCTGCTTTATTGATATATCCCCAGTAGCTGCCTCAGGAGCTGTGTCTCTGTGGTTTAACTTGCTTTTCCTCTACATTCCTTGACGTGAAAAGCCACCAAGGATCTCTGACACCCTAAGCAGCCTGACATGAGGGAACCATTCCCAGTGCTCCTGCCTGTGCTGGAGACAGAGGGCTGGTGAACTTCCTGAACTAGATGGGTTTCTGGCCATGAAGCAGAGGAAAGGGGACTGAGGAGTCTCCACTCCCACGGCTTATTCTCTATCAAAATCCAAACATCCAAGGGCTCCATGAGACAGCATGACCTGCAAAGTGAGGGAAGGACTCAAAATGGTGACCAAGTGGTTAGATCACTCTTCAGACTTGACATCACAGAGAGGGTGAAAAATAAAAACTTCTGTTTAGACAGCCACACATACTTCAGACACTAAATCACAAAGATAGTTGAACTGTAAAAAAAAAAATTAAAAAATCCTGCTTAAAACTTAAGTCTCTGATGTCTCCGTATTTGATTTTACATTGTTTTCCATTCCAAAATGAATTGTAGGCTCCACTTCAGCAATGTGGAAAACAGAAAATAAAAGTAGAAAGAAAAAAATTCAAATTGCAATTCTGCTTTTAAAAGATAGCTTTTAAGAGAAGTTATGGTATATTTTCCATTTCTTTATTCTACTCATACTTTTTTGTGTATTGTTTTGACCATACTATATGTAAAATTGTATACCCTTAGTTTTTTCACTAAACATTGTATTATGGCATTTCTCTGTGTTGATACAAATTTTGCCAACTGTACTTTTAATGATTATATATTATTCTTTCATGTATACATGCCCATTTACTCATTATAGATTATTCTGTTATGAATGCATTAGCATCTAAAGCTTTTTTTCTTTTTCTGATTTAGGATTATTGGATTATTTCCTTAGGATACATTAAAAAAAAAAAGGTATACTAAAAGGTACAAAAAATTTTAATATTCTTGATATTTTCAAGTTGCTTTACAAAATGGTTGGAACACTTTACACTCTAAAGTAGCCTGTTTAATGTAAATATTCTTGGTAAAGTCGCTACTTAGAGTTGTCTGAAGCAAATATTCCACTAAAAGCAGTTTGCCACACTTCTAATTTATACAAAAATGTTCCTTTTACTCTGCTATACCCCTGAAACATTTTTAGCAATTCACTAATGTGACCACATTTCAATTTAAAAGTCAAGTTTAATCAGTTTAATTATTTGACACAAAAGCATAAAGAGAAGTATAAAATGTGATTTGTGTCCAATAGGCCAGATGTTAATTAGGCACAGAAATCACTGGGGAAATGCAGGGTTGCTGAAGGAGGTGACATGTTATGGTAGCTCAGAAGGAGGGGAGAGTCGGAGACTAGAATGTCTGGGGAAGAAAGGGTTGTTATTTTCCCCTGAAGTGTTGCAACTGAGATGGAAGTACGATGAGACTTAGGTAAATATGGATGAGCTGAGCAGGGCCTTCTAGACTGAGAGAACAGGATTTACAAAGATGGCTTGTTGTAAATATTTGAAAACAAGGAGACAGTGGGCTAAAATTTGCAAGTGCTATAGACTATATTTGTACACTGAATTCTGATGTTCTATTTCCTGATTTGTATTCAAAACATTGGTCCACATTAACTCACATAATTTTAGAGCTGGAAGAGATGTAGCTCAGTCTAATACCTCTCATATCCTACATTTTGCAAAGGAGGAAGTAGGCATTAGTGAGGGATTAGGAGCTTTAAATTCTAATGCCCAGACGGTGCTCTTTTGGGTCCTATACGCAAGTACACTACATGTGAAGCTGACAGAGGCCAAAATTATTTACTGCCTTATATTTATATGTTTACACATACACACACATATATACAGAACTCTTATGCCAGGTAGGAGTGATTATGTAGCTGTGAAGAGGTGACTGAATTATGAATAGCTTCAAAGTTTAGTTCCACGCCTGGATTAGGATATTTTGTGTGGAATGATTAAATGGTACAACTAAGTATTGAAACTAGTTGTGTCTTGCATATATGTGTATTTAGAGAGGGTTGACAAATATAATCATCAGATTTAACTTTTTCTTTAACCCTCACTACACAGAAGTCTCCCTGTTCAATATTGTAAGGAATGCAAGAAATAATAAGGTAAAGGATGTAGCCCCAAGCAACTCAGACGTTAGCTGAGGGAGTAAGATATAAAAACATGTCTACAAGTGCAAAATTATTTGATGCAAACACCTGTTACGTAACTTCTGTTACTTAAGCAGTGCATTACAGAGTGGGCACCCAGTACATATTTGCTGAAAGGATGGAGAAAAAGACCATTTCCAAGTGAGATAGCCATGAGAGAGTTCCTGAAAGAGTGGAGATTTGAGCTCCTTCCTTGAGGATGGTTAAGATCTAGATTAGAAGAATGAGGAGGAGATAAGAAACATTCCAGGCAAGGATTAAAACAGAAGTTCAATGTGCCTATTCTTGGCAAGTTAGATAAATGTGTTCTCTGATCACTAGAAATTAACTTTTGCAAAATGGATGAATGTGGTATAACCAGACATGTGAATATACACATAGCATAAAATTAACAGTACACCTCTCCAGAGGTAATTTTAGAGCATGAGAAAAACATACATTCTAAAGGAGGAATGGAAACCATACCATCTCCTGAAATGTTTAAGAAAATCACATAGTTGGAAAATACTGGTGAGTGCCAAATCCCGCCTGTTGTAAAAGTATGTTTAGTTCTGCGTGGGGCAAAGGTGTTGCAAGTATACACAGATCAGTCACTGTGCACACAATACCTTTGCCCCAAATAATCCTCTGTGCGTTTTATACAGTGAAAGAACTAGAGCTATTATTCTGGGCACTAGACCTTAAAATTAAAGGCTTTCTTTCCTCTTTCAAGAATTTTAAACCACAAGACATGTGCTATTCGCAGATGCAGAACACACCTAAAGATTTTTTGTTATAATTTTTCTTTCTCCATTAAAAGCATTTTTTTTTAATGAAAAAGGGCTTAATAGTTTAAACCCCGAAAGTTGTTTGTAGATGTATGTAGATATATGATAACATGGTGTAAAGGAAAGGCAGTGCGGGAGTGTAAACATTACGCATGGTGAATGAGCCTACATGTAACAAGGTAAATTAACCTATATATGAACTGAAGCAACAGTAAGTGAACCTATATATAACAAGGTTTCTACATTTTGCATAAAGTAGAAACAACATTTAACTAAAGTGGACTGTGAAAAATTAAGGATATATGTTATATCACCATAGAAATCCTGGTGGGGGGGATGGGGAGGTCAGGGGCATTATTACTAGGATGAATGAGGGAGAAGCACCCCCAAAACTATAGTGCATAATACTTATATATACTAAATACAAATACACACATGTATGTGTGCATACTCATACAATACAATCTCAAGAAAATATTGAAACAATTTGTATTAATGGTTACCTGGAGGTAGTAAAAGTATGGTTTGTGTGTGGCTTTTATAGTCAGAAAACAAAGAGTAGATTTTATTTTAAACTCTCTTGAGTTGAAAGGATTCCTAGTATCTAGATGGTACAGTGGTTGAAGATGTAGTTGTTGGGTAGCCAACTAGGGTTTGAATCATATCTTAACCCCTTCCTAGCTTGAGACCTTGGGAAAACAGCTTAGCCTCTCCCTCTCATTTTTCTCATTTATATATCCCCATGTATCTGAAGAATCTTATGAAGGTTAGAAGCTGCATAAAGTGATTAGGACAACAGAATGTAATTTGGTACTCAATAAATGGTCTTCTGTTGCTGTTGCTGTGTTTAGAGATGTAGGCCTTGCTGTGGAGAAGTGACTCTTTTCTCCTGGCTGTTATTTACTTGCTCAGTCTGACTTCTTCCAGTCATCAGAATAGGAAGCACACTGAAAGGAGGATTGGGTGGTGATGGAAACAATCACTGCAGACCTTCGCATTGTTAAAGCAGCTCTGCATTGAAGCCATTCAGTCGCTGCAGGACCCAGCTCTTAAGGTCACTCACTATTCAACCTTCCCAGACAGAAGGTGCTAAAGAGGTGAGTGGTGGGGTGGCCATTGCCAGAGCTGTGTCTAGTGGGGATCAGAAGCTAGGATGGTCCCGCCATGTGGTTTTCCTCTTTGTCATTGGCATTTAACTCCTGTGAGATCTTGCAGCCAGGCAGCTAGGTATGGAAGCAAAACGGATGTTGGGGGAAGGAGACTGGGAACTGATAGTGTGTATGTGAGTCTTCAGTGAGCACCATGTCATCTCCCCCATATGGCTGATGACTGAGTCACCAATTAAAGCCCAAGATTCCTCTGAGGTTGGAAGTCAGGAAATGACAATTTAGTCAAATTTCTTTTATCATTTCTAGTCTTTCTAGCATCTTCATCCAGAGCGTTCTGGAAGAATTGATAAAATTGAAACAGTACTGGAGGTCATCCAAATTTCAATAACAGCAATGACATACTTGCATACCATGAGTTTGCCAATTTTACACAAACACAGTTAAATCTGAAAAGCAGCAAACCTATTTAGATAGAATCTTAATACCTGGACTTAGCTTACATGTTTGTAAAATAAAACTGTTCTCATGCCTTGTTTAATAGTGAGAAGTTTGAGATGTATGGTAAAAAATCTTTAAAGTTGTAAATGTTGATGAAATATTTTAAGTACAAATATTACATGCAAGAAAAATAAACTTTGAGTTGAGGTTTAATAGCAAAATACATCTTTTTAAATATTTCAAGTACAGTCAGACTATAAAACTAGTGTTCTGATGTGTAGATATGCTCTGAGATAAATGTGATCAGAGTATTCTGTAATTTAGGTTATATTTGTTTAACTTGTATCCACATAGTTCCATTATAATTGGTTGAAAGGGAAATATAAAACAAAATTTTTCTGTATCATAAACAAATACAAGCATATATGTGTGCACACTCATACACATATAATCTCAGAAAACATTGGTTTTTAACTGAATAGTTTTAAAATGAATTAAAGAAATTCCTTGTTTATTTTAGCATTATTTAAACATAATTTTTGTCTTAAAAGTCAAATTTTAAGTTAATTAAATCTTATATAGTATAGCATCAGTAGTTTATGGGGTTTAAGTAAGAATCTTTGGTTTGGGGGATGCCAGGATGGCTCAGCAGGTTGAGTACTTGTCTTGCAGCCCCGGGGTCTGAGGGTTGGATCCTGGCCCCGCCCATACAGATCCATATACTGTACTTGGGTGTGCCCCCATTCGGTTCTCTCACCCCCTTCCCCCGGTTTGGCTCCCACCCCAGGCATGCTTCCCATGTAGGAGACCCCCAGTGGGGGTGTGCCTCCCATGCAGGAGGCCCAGAAACTAATGATGTACAACTATGGAGACTGCTCTGAGCCCTCCCCCTTCTCTGTTTCTCTATCAAAAACAATAAAAGATTTTTTTTTTTTCAAAGAAAAATAATTTTTGGTATGTATTTCTCTCTTTACATAAAGGTTTGTAACCAGCCCTCTAAAGTTGGTAACACTGAAAACTTTATAGAGCTTTTTTTTTTTTAATTCTTACAAATGTTTTTTCCCCAAAGAAAGAATAGTATTCTTAAAATATTGTTTAGATCTAAATAACAATTTATGTGTATGCAGTGTATAAATTAAAATGGCATCGAAGAGTAAGACTGCAGGCTGCTCAAGTCACCATATACAGGTCAAAATCCAAGAAAGTGATCATTGTTTACCCAGAATTGATAACATTCAGGATGAGTGACCCCTCTGAAACTTATGAGGAGCTGCTAAAGCAGAATGTCAATGTATTTATTTACAATGTGGAATATCCCTTTCTTGGAGATGGATTCTATATCTCCATTCTCCAGGGTATCCAGTTTCTCAACGTTAAGTCATGGGAAACTAAATTGCTCATCAGAAGGTTGTTGGATTCTGAATTGAATCACTGTGTGAAAATTGCATGGTCTCAGAGGCTTTTCATAAGGGTGAGAGAAAAGCCCAAAGAACGAAGTCTTCTCCAGGACAGAGTATGTCTTTCTAGTAATGGGAAAATCATATCTACCAAAATTTTCAATGTATGTTTACATTTCAATGCATATTTACATTGAGATGTTGGCATCAACCTGAAATGCACTGACTATCCATTTTCCCTATTTTTGATTACAGCCTCCTTAAATTGCTTTTGAAACAAAGCAGATTAAAAGAATAAATTTTATAATGTACTCCCACAGAACACCATGCTCCTAGTACTTCACCATGGTTTTGTATAGTTCAGTTCCAACGTGATTGCTTTGCACCCTTCTTTAGGAATGCCTGTGTGAGGATGACCTTGCCTGTATTTGGCTGTGTCCCAGGTTTCTTTCAGAACACATTGACAAACTGACTCTTGGGACACCTCCTGACTCTGCAAGCCGTTACAAGTCGACTCTAACCAGCTTCACTCTAATTTTTTGAAAGGCCAATATATTGAGGTAACAAGTTCAGAAAACCAGTTCCCCAGTAAGCTTCTATGCTTCTATGTTCCTTTTACAAATCTTATTATTCTATTGTATATATAGCTTTAAAGGGACTTTGATTAATGTTTTGTCCCATTTACAAAACCAGTTAAATAACTTTAAGTCTGTTACGCTGAATTCATAAATTTAACATATTTTGTTTTATATTTTGTTCATCCTATGGATATGTAGCTATGATCTCCATTTTTTCCACTTTATTTTGGAAAAATAAAATCACAACCACAGAAAGGTTAAGTAATACAATGTTCGCCCATAAAACCTTCACCTGTATTTGCCTATTGCTAGTATGTTTTCATATTTGCTTTACTTATCTATATATAACTTTCAATTTTAAAATGTTATAAATATTTTGAAGAATTTTTTCATCATGTGCCAACTGAAACAGGGGCTTTTATTTGTTGATATATAATTATCTGTAGTATTTTTGTGACAACATGAATGGACCTAGAGGATATTATGCTAAATGAAGTAAGTTAGACAGAAAAAGACAAATACCATACGATTTCACTTATATGTGGATCTAAAGAACAAAATAAATGAACAAAACAGAAACAGACTCAGGTACAGAGAACAAAATGATGATTGCCTGATGGGAGGGAGCTCGAGGGGCTGGGTGAAAAAAGTAAAGGTATTAAGAAGTTCAAAATAGTCACAGGGATGTAAAGTACAGCATAAGGAATGCAGTCAATTACATATACATATTTGAATATAGACTTATTAGACATGGTGCTGTATCAGTGCTAACTCTCTTGGGTAACATAATGACATTGTGTTTATACAGAAAAATTCCCTTTAGTTATATATATATATATATATATATATATATTCCCTTTACTTACATATGTATATACAATATATATATATACACTCCTATATATATAGTCATGCATATATATATATATATATATATATATATACATACTTGTGTCTATCTACATGAAAAGAAAATTTTTCTGTATAAACACAATGTCATTATGTCACCCAAGAAAGTTAGCACGGATACAGTAATCATGTCTAATAAGTCCATATTCAAATATACCTAATTATCCCCAAAATGTCTTTGAGTTTTTAAACTCAGACTCCAATCATAGATTAAGAATTTCACTTGATTGTCATGTCTCTTTAGTTTTCTTTAATCTAGAACAGTCCCCAGCCTGTGTTTGTTTTCATGACTGATATTTTTGAAGATTCAGACCAGTTATCTTATATAATGTCCCACAATCCAGATTTGTATTATTTTCGTATTATTAGATTCAATCTAAACATTTTGGCAAAAATAATGCAAATAACGTGTACTTCCAATGACATCCATGACATGAGGAAGAATATCATATTTTCCTGTTACTGGTGATGCTAATTGTGACCACATGGTTAATGTGATATCTGTCAGATTCATCCATGTTAAAGTACCTTCCCCCGCTTTTAATTAAGTGAGGCGTTATTTTTGAGAACACGTGGATGTTTCACTTCCCAACAACTTTGCCATATAGAGTCTTGGAGAGGAGGCTGCATTCTTGAAAAATAATTATGCTTTTATGAAGGCAAAAGGGTAAGAGATGATGGGTTGACAATTAGCAGCTCACCAATAATTTGATGTAACCATGTATTTAAAGAAGTACATGAATTCAGCAAATTTTATCCCAGAGAACACTGATGGAGCAGTGGTTTTCTGTCTTGCAAGCCAAACTTACAGGATTTCAATTCTACTTCTCTACGGGGCCCCACAAAGCCATGCTGTATTTTGGGGGAGTCAGCCCCTACCTTTTTGAGCAGTTGGGCAAAAGGTCTGTTTGCAGATATCCCGCAGAGCCAGGCAAGTACCCAATGTCATCCAGTTCCCTAAAGTAGGCTGAGGATTTACCACACCAACCCACTTCATTTTTTTTAATTGTTAAATTTATTGGGGTGACATTGGTTAGTAAAAATTAGATTCTGGGTGTACAGTTCTATAGTACCTCGTCTATATGTTGCATTACGTGCTCACCACCCAGAGTCAGTGCTCCTGTCATCACCACATATTTGGCTCCCCGTGCTTCCTCTCCCACCCTCCTTCCTCCTTCCCTTCAGGTAACCATTAAACTATGAATTGTGTCCATAAATTTTTCCAACCCACTTTAGAATCAATTGTTTTTTTCTGGACAGGCATCAAAGATTTGGTGAATTTCAGGGTTTCTTCAAAAATTTAATGTATAAGTAAGTGGGAGGACTTAGGCAGCCTGGTCAATCTAAGTCCCTATGAACCCTTTTGACAAAGGGAGCCACAATTCCAGAGAGACTCTGAATTTAAGCCAAGCTAGTCTTCTAGAAAAGGTGCCATACAGTGTAGGGCACGGATTCCCAGCTCATCAGTGGGAATACTGTCACATCATCAGTACGGACGATTTCTATCTCAAATCTGTTTGTGTTTTTGTAAACCTTCCAAAGAACTTTTAAAAAATTTAAATATGCAATTAATTTTTTTCTTAAGTTGTATATCAATGAATAATTTATTGGTGCTGTTAGTAAAAACATTAGACTAGCTTCTTAATTTTGTTATTTACTGCGGTGACATTGGTTAGTAAAAATTACATAGGTTCCAGGTGCACAACTCTATGGTACATTGCCTATGTGTTACATTATGTGTTCACCATCTGAGTCAGTTTTCTTTCTATCACCATATATGTGACACCCCCAGCCCCTCCCACTCCACTTGCCCCTTAACCTAAGGTAACCACTAAACTATTGACTTTGTCCATGAGGTTTTGATTTTTTGTTACTTTCAGTTTTATATTCCACATATGAGTAAAGTCATATGGTTCCTCGCTTATTTTGTTTGGCTTATTTCACTTAGCATGATCTCAAGTTTCCTCCATGTTGTCACAAATGGCAGTATTTCATCTTTTCTTATACCTGAGTAATATCCATTTTATGTATGTCCTACAGCTTTTTGATCCATAGACTAGTTTCTTTTTTATTATAATCTTTAAAAACAATTTAATCTTTACTATCTCTCTTAAATGTATGATCTGACTAAATAAAAAATGCGATCTAACAAAAAAATTGGGGGCTACCTTAAACCCATGATAATTTAAGTGATCAAAACTACAGATTGTAAGTACAATGATATTGGACACATGTTGATTGCATCCCCATCATCTTTGTTTGCCTTCCTGCTTTCCAACAGCTCTGGATTTTTGGTGAGGCAGAAGCATGGTTCTAAAGAAGCTGACTCCAGTTCTCTGGTTCCAGTGAATGACCAAGAACGGGCATGTGACCTACGCCAATTCAGTTAGAATGAATGTCAGGACTGGTCCAGGCTTTGAACAGATGTTTTCTCTTCCCTGCTAGATATGAACAAGGATTCATGTGACCCCAGGAACTGTTGGCAGTTACTTTTTGTTCCTGCAGTATTATTCGTTCATTTGTTTATTCAGCAAACATGTATCAACATCTACTGTGTTCCGGATGTCAAAATATAAAGTTAAGACATAGTCACTGATGTGAAGATATTTGCATTTTAACGGAGGAAACAGACATGGAATTGTAATGAGAAAGGGGGCAAGCAGATCAACATTCACAAAGACTGAGAACAAATGCTTGGCATGGATCAGATTGGCTGCTTCAGGAGGCAGAGTGGCTGTATCCAAGTATCCTTTTTATGGAGTTGATATCATTATTAGTCTGCTCTGACCCATTGGATTATCTGTGGTTTTAGTGAAATTTCTTGCAGTAACCCAATTGCAAAAGGACGGTCTCTTCAATCCTCAATTACTGGCTAGTGTCTTAACACGTTAAGCGCCGAGGCTATTTTGTCTTGCTTACCGCTTGGCCAGTTACATCAGATTTCACGGAAATGCTGGCGACCAGAGATCTGTTTAGGTTACGATAAGGATGAATGTTTATATATAGAATATATTTACTGTGTGAATATTTATTATTTACCACAATTTGTACAATGTATTATTTTAGAAATGCTTTATATTCAGTTAGTTGTCTGCGATTCTTGTTCCAGTGCAGAAAAAGATTTTTCTTTACCCGTGAACGTGAAAATGTTCCCTAAACAGGGAGAAATTATAGCGAAGGAAAACAAAAACGGAATAACCATTTTAAAATGGAAAGACAAGCGGGACATCTTACTTAAAATTTATTAATAGAATGTAATTTTTTTAATTTTATATTGTCAGTTAACATACAGAACCGCAGCCTGCACAAAAAGTATACTGTCGGTCACTGGTGACTGATGCGGTCCAGACAGAAAGTTCAGTGTCGGTCACCGGTGACTGACATGGTGCTTAATGTGTTAATCTAAGGTATAATTTAACTTATGGGTACATATAAATATTTGGGTGTAATGTCAATAATAACATCTTCCATTGGTAAAGAGGCAAATAAAACCAAGTATATTGAATATGTATTAAATATCATCTAGGAACTAGAAATAATAGAACTTCATGTCCTTGAAGAAGTCTCTTATGGGATATATGACTTTAGAAAAGATTTGGATACAAACATACACCACCCACCATTATTACCATAGTAACACTACCTGACTTATTTGAATAGGTCAGGGAATATATGGGTGGGCCGAGTGGGAGGAATACCTTCCTAGAGCATCTTATTAGAATCAGCTGGCTAATTTTCCCCAACTAAGCACACCTACACCTCATCCTGGGATTTCCATCTGGGCCCCACTCAGAAAAGCATAGCAGCAGGTCCATCGCTCGTCCTGAAGGCATTCGCTCTCTCACGATAGGGTGGGAACAACATTGAGGCCTAATCTAGTGAGTTGCAGTACGGAGAGAGGGCTCTGAAACAACGCACTTGGGTATACAGAGGATGGATGATAATCAGAATTATAAACTCATGTATATATGTCATATATGTATAGGAGGTTTGATGACTACATTTTCTAATATTGGCCAAAGACAGAAGTACAAAAATTATTATTGATTACAAATCTGAATTCTGACATGAAATTTATAGGTCAAGTGTTGTGGAGAGTATTCATACCAATGGTTTCTTGTTGCCAATGGAAATGTAGACTTTTTGCCTGGTCACAATGTAAAAATCACCTCAGAGGTAAAATACTAGCTTATTACACAAAATATCCCATTTTACACAGGTAATTCAGTATGGATCTGTACATATCTAGCAAGAGCGACACAATATTATGAGTTGCCTAAAGTATTTCACCCTAAGTGTTAGAAATGTGGGAACAGATGAGATAGGGTAGAATTTCCAGGGCAGTTGAAGTTGATAGCAAGAGGAGCAAGGATTGTTAATAAGAATGCTTACAAAGTTTTCTCCTGGTTGCAAGGATTTCTACATTACACCCAAAGAACGAAAGAAAATAGCAAATTACTGACAGAATGGCCTTCATAGATTTTGACAATTTCAAATGTGTTGAAAAGCATGTCTCTCCATTTTATCCATGAAAATGATTTAGGCTTCAGTCCAGCCATATATTGATTTACAAATTAGTTTCTTTGGGCATAAAGTTGTGAGATAAGAGGGTTCAGTATACCCTCTCCCAATAGATGTCCCAACGTATAGGGAAGGAGTTACAATGTGATTTTTATTTATTTTTTACATACTATATAGCTGTAGATCTTCTTAATTTAACCTAAGAATTAGACAAAAATAACACCCCTTTATAATTAACCCTCAAAAGATACAGCTGGGTCTTAAAATTTTGGACTCTACTGCTTAAAACTAAAAACAAAACAAAACAAAAAGCCAACAAAACCTCCCCACGGTGGTGCCAGTGATATATTTTGAAGGCCTTTGAACTTTAAAAAAAGTAGCAAAATTTTTTAAAGTTGAAAGCCTGTCAAGGTGGCAGCTTATGACGTTCCTCGAGTCACAGGGGATTTACACCGACACAAGGATTCAAAATGTGTTGGGCACAGAAACGTTCCTTAGCAAAGAAAATGAGACCCAAAAGATGGAGGGGCTGAGCGGGAGGAGGTCTTTTGCTAAACTGTCGTGGGAACTTCCAAAGAGCGGTTCCAGACCAGGAGCAGCCGTTGGGCAAGGGCAGCCACAGCAGCGTGTCCCTCCCGGGCGGAGAAGCCCTGGAACTCGCTCGGGTTAGGCGGCCTCTGCCCCGCGTCCCTAACCACCGCCGCTGGCTGGGGATCGAGGCGTTCGGGCGCCCCAACCACAACACACAACGCAGCCTCCCGCTCCAGTTCGTGATCCGCAACACAGGGAGTCAACACAACCGATCCTGCCTCGTCAAGTGCTGGTGGGAATGATCCCACTGCGACTTCCAGGAGGTCGGTCAGGTTCATTTTAGGATTAGGGCGCTCCCGTCCGAGACCCTCCGCTCCTGCACCCAACGCGGCCGCGAAGGGAATCGGGTAGGGCGGCGGCCCAGTGGAGGAGGCACAGCAGGGGTGTCTGTCGTACCTCCCAAGAGCGGGGCTAGGGCCGGTGGAATAGGTGAGATCCCCAAATTCCCTCCGCTCACGTGGGCCTCACACGCTCCTGTCTGCGCTACGGATCACCTAGCCGCCACCCCAGCGTCCCCACCCACGTCCTTCCCCCCAACGGCTACCCGGCAGACTTTAAGACCGCGCGGAAATCGCAGAAAGGCGGCGGCCGGGTAGCAGCGGGGCGTGGCTTCTCACAGGGAGGCGGCCCCCGAGGGCGGGGAGACCTACGCAAGCGCCTCCTCGGGCCGCCCATTGGCTGATGCGTCTCCGCCCGGCCAGGTCGCTCCGCCTCTTCTCCCCTCCGTGCTGTCTCCACCCGCTCGGGAGGTAACTGCTCCGACACCGCCGCCCCAGTCCCGTCAGGACGGCCGGAGAGAGGGAGGCGGAAAGCGGGTACGCCTGCGGGCTCGCTCCCACCCGCACCAGGGCTGGCAGAGCCGGCGCGGAGCCCAGGGGGAGGAGCCGCCGCGGGCACGCCCCGCCTCCGGCCCGGGAGGAGGACGCCTGCGGCCTCGCCGGCCGACCGCCGCGCCCCTAGCGGGTGGAGACCCGGCCCCGGCCCCGGCCTTCCCCGGCGGCATGAAGGAAGCCGGCTCTTGACGGCCCCGCCCCTGCTCCCTGCCCCTCCCGCTCGCATGTCCGCGCCGCTGTAGCCGAGGATGCTGAGGATGAAACTGCCGCTGAAGCCGCCGCACCCGGCAGAGCCGTCGCCCGACCCGGAGCAACTCGAGGCGGACGCGCGCCCGGGCGCCAAGGCGCCTCCACGCCGCCGCCGCGACTGCCGCCCGCCGGCGCCGCCGCCTGTGGGCTCGCCGCGGGGACTCGGGCCGCCTGTTGCTGGCGGCGCTGCGGCGGGGGCGGGCATGCCGGGAGGCTGCGGGCCCGCGGCGGCGCTGCGCGAGCAGGAGCGGGTGTACGAGTGGTTCGGGCTGGTGCTGGGCTCGGCGCAGCGCCTGGAGTTCCTGTGCGGGCTGCTGGACCTGTGCAACCCGCTGGAGCTGCGCTTCCTCGGCTCGTGCCTGGAGGACCTGGCGCGCAAGGACTACCACTACTTGCGCGACTCGGAGGCCAAGGCCAACGGCCTGTCGGACCCGGGTCCGCTGGCGGACTTTCGGGAACCCGCTGTACGCGCGCGCCTCATCGTCTACCTGGCGCTGCTGGGATCGGAGAACCGTGAGGCTGCCGGCCGCCTGCACCGTCTCCTGCCCCAGGTGGACTCGGTGCTGCAGAGCCTGCACAGGGCCCCGGGCGAGGGGAACGGCGTGGAGGGTGAGGACGGAGGCGGTGAGGGAGACGCCGAGAAGGACGGCTGCAGCCCGGGAGGCAGCGGCCCTGAGCCCCGGGCCGGGCTGGGCTTCAGGGCCCAGGAGGAACTGCTGCTGCTCTTCACCATGGCTTCGCTGCACCCGGCGTTCTCCTTCCACCAACGGGTCACCCTGAGAGAGCACCTGGAGAGGCTCCGCGGCGCGCTCCGCGGAGGCCCCGGAGAAGCGGAGGTGGAAGGGGAGCGGTGCAACTTGGCCGGCCCCAGGGCCCAGGTAGGGTGCGCGAACCTCCCAGCCCCCCGCGGGGTGACCGGCGCCCCGGCGGCCTCCCGGGCTGGGCTGTCGGACACCCTTCGGCCGAGCCTGACCCCGGCCCCGGCGGCTCGGGATGCCCACCGCGCGCACCCAGCCTCGTCGCACTCATTTTCGTTTTGCCGGGCTGCTCGGCTCCCCTGCCCTGCCCTTCCCCGCACACCCCGGCACCCGCCATAACGGAATGCTCTAGAAGTCGCTTCCCTGCCGGGATTGCCACGGCACGCGTGGAGCCCAGCCTGGGTTCGCCTCCCCGATGATGGTTCTCGGGACGTTCTGGGCTTTGCACATCTCCCGAGCCGTAGGTGCCGGGAAAGGCGAAGTGGCCGGCGAGCTGGTGTGTGAGCCACGTCCTGGCCGATGTCCGGCGGCCGGCCCGCAGGTTGTAAAGCTCTGCCTTCCCCCCTCGGCCAGGCCTCCCGAGGTGCGGTCCTGGCGCGCTGCCCTGTCTTTGGCACAGAGGGGCTTGTTTTGCTCAGTGGGAGCTTTTGTTAAAAGGGGTTGTTAAAGGTCTTTTGACTCCGGCTTAGGGAACTTGATTTCCAGAAGACTTGCGAATTGATTCGGGTTGGTTAAGTGTTAGCGCAGGTTGTCTGGGTTAAGGAGGGAACCTTTCCTAGGGCGGGCTGGTTATGCCTTTACCGCTGGCGTAACCGGCTTTCTAACGGGCTTAAGTCGGTGCTCCAGATCGGGGTCTGGGGCTATTAGTGGGGCCTTTACTGTAGGCATACGTGTTGTTTTCTTAAAAGTTACTAAAAGCCTTAAGTGTAGTAGACAGGAGTCCAGACGAGTCACTTGTCGCAAACATCAAAGATGAAATTTCTATGGAACCATCAAAGCAATTTATTAACAGGTCCCACATAAAGTCCTTGAGTGTGACAATTTAATGGAGAAGAGGGGAATAGGGTTCAATTAGAGTAAAAACTATGTACCATGAGGTGTTTTGTTGTGTTGTTTTTTTTTCTTTTTTGTCGGGGGGGGGGGGTGTCACAGATAAAAGTTATTTGGATGCCCTGCTTTTCAACTTAGGTGATTGCCAGGATGATATATTGGAAAAGGGGATCCTTCCCCTCTTTGTTTGAAATTAATTCAACTTATATATCTGCTGTCATTCAATACCCTGGAACTAAAACTGGGTATTGTATTTATCTAGTGTCTGTGTGGACTCCATACCCATAGAATTAAGGAATTTGGGGCTGGAAAACGAGGCTTCTGTGAAGTGACTGACTCACAGTTTAGGGCATACTACTACAAACTCAGATGTAGTAACACCTAATACCCAGTATTTTCTTGGTGAGCTTGAAATTTTATCTTATAATGATTATTTACTACTAGCATGCAACTATGTATAATGATGGTAAAAAAACAACAACAAACAACAAACTTTAAGTTTTTCAGCCTGCTCACTAAAATAATTCCCAAAAGTTCTATATGTCACTGCCATTAAATTTGGAGAAGAAAGCCAGCAGCGACTCAGGAGCAATACTTATATTAAAAAAAAAATTTTTTTTCTTGTTATAGCATATGTTGTAAAGGTAACTTTAGATTGTAAGTATAATGAAAATGTCCCACCTGCTTGTCCAACCTGCGGCTCAGGACAGCTTTGAATGCAGCCCAACACAAATTTGTAAACTTTCTTAAAATAGTGAGGTATTTTTTTTGTGTGTGTGTGTTTTGCCATTTTTCAGCTATCCTTAGTGTATTTTATGTGCGGCCCAAGACAATTCTTCCAGTGTGGCACAGGGAGGCCAGAAGTTTGGACAGCCTTTACGATATCAGTCCGGTCATATGATTACCAGGGTTACAGTTTCTGATTTAACTGTCAGGAGTCTTTTTTCCATTAAATTTTGCTTGTAAGTATTGAAAGGTGAATAGACAAGGGAGAGATGCATGCACACCAGAGTGATGAGATTTTTAGCTTGACTGCAGTGTGTGGCCTATTCTGACAACCAGTGAGTGCTGGGCGGAGGGGACAAAGTGAGGCTGGGCATGTTGCCATTAATTTCAACACCTCGTTATTTCTCAGGCAGTGATCCTGTGCTGTGCCCATGAATTGAAGCGGGGGAACAAATCATAGGCTATGTAGTGCATACAGGTGACACTGAAGGCTATTTCTAGACATTATGGTTGAGTTCTACATTTTTCTCTAGTGGTTTAGGGTTACCATAACAAGTCATTCGTGTCTCATTAAATTGTTGTGACCCCGCATTTTCTGCTTGTTAGCGTGGACTCCGGGTCCCTCAGATGTGCCATGTGGCCTTGAAGACATTTCTGCGGATCGTGTTGCTCCCAGAAGCTGCGGTAGGGGGTGGATTGATTTCAGCCCTGATTTGTCGTCGTACATTACAATCCAGCTGTTCCTGCCGTGACGCCGCCGTGCAGGCCGGGGAGGGCGTGCTCACTTGGAGGGAGGGTCCCCAGCCTCTCTCGTTAGCGCCTCGCTCCCTCGCGGGCGGGTCCCGCGGTCACACGCAGCCGCGGACGAGCCGAGGACGTTGGGGGAACGGAGGACGGCCCCGCGGGGCTCCTCCCCTCCCCTCCCCTCCCCCGCAAGATGGCGGCCGCCCACCTGACTCGCGGCCGGCCCCGCCTCGTGGGAGGGCGGGCTGAGGGCGTCCCCTGGGCCTGTGCTGGGCTAGGCCTGGTCACCCGGCCTAAAGGAGAACCACGTGGGCGGTGTGTTCCACAAATGCCAAAAGGAAGTTCGTGTGGCCGCCTTCTGTTGGCCCGGAAGTGACCTTTTAGACACTTATATGTAACTTTTTAATGGTTTTGGAATCATTCTACTTATTACTATTGTCTAAATATCATCCATACTAAATGCGCAAAGCAGAACTAATCTTTTAGTTTTCTTGTATATTGGAGTAAGACTATACTAGCCCAGAATGGTGTCTTGATTCCTTCAAGACTTGTATCACTGTCCTAATATACATCAGCTTCTCTTTAAAAAAAAATTTTTTTAAACACGTTTACAGGTAGCACAGGTGCTTTAATGCAAATTTTATATTAATTATATGCTTTCAAGTTGACCTGGCTCTGCAATTGTTTGGTGACATACCTATGGTTATGATGTTAGTAGCTGAGATGATAAGTCCACAAACTTAATTACTAGAATATACTTACCAGGTCATTTTAGAAAAAATGGAGGAAGGAAGATTAAACAAGTGTATTTCTAACTAATATTTCTAGAGTTTTCCTGTGTGGTTTGGATGATTTTAAATGTTACATTGAATTGTAATTAAGTGTTGGCATTGCTTTTTGGAGACTTGTGTATAAAATTTAAACGTTCTTCACAAGTGCAGTTGACTGCCAGTCACTTGCATAAAATTTAACAAATAGGTCAGTGGGCAGTAGTGCAAATACTCATTAACACTAGGAAACTGGGTGATTGATGTAGTTACAGACTACATATGTAACATAACTGAAAGACCTGGTATTAAAAAAATGGGTCTCTTGTTAAGGAACCCAAACTATAAATAACATGTTAACAATAGCAAAACCTGCATAAATATTTTAAAAGATAATAGTGTGTTTTTTTGTTTGTTTGCTTTTTCATTGCACAGCCATGCTTTCTATCTTAGAATACCTAAAGACACTCCTTAACTGTTCATGAAAATGAGTATTATAATTTTGGAGATTTAACCCCCAATTAGCAACATAAAGGTGAAAAAGCATAGATCTCAACGTAGTGATTAGTGGTTAATGTCATTGGTATGGCAGTGTTTCTCTGGAGATTGTGTTTTCAGTATCTCCAAACATAGTTCTAAAAGACAAATAGTACTAATACTTGAATTAAAGATAGAAAATGAAAACTTGAAAGTAGGAAACACGATTATCCTGTGTCTTAGTGTTACTTGAACTCACAAAACATATGTGAACTCACAAAGATTAAACGACCATGGGTCTTTTACTTAACAGGTATCAATGGAGTTACTAAGAAAGAAACTTCAAAATTGTTACTTTTTCATAGCATAGGTTAATTAGCTATATTGTACTTGATAGAGCAAGTACCTCAACTAATTTTAATAATACAAATCATGTATTGGTAAAAGTACCTCAGCTAATTTTAATAATTCAAATCTTGTATTGGTAATGTTGGGGCCTGAAAAAGAAAACTTTTCATAATTTTAACACAAATGCTCTAATCTTAAGATAATTTGAGTGTATATGTGGCAACCAGAAACCTAGTCAAAGCACTGACTTAAAACAAGGTTAGTGGTCAGGATTTCAGTTGTTACTGTATTAGGCACTAAAAAGATGCTTCCTAAAAAAGTTTTTTAACAAGAACAATTCTAATTCTCATAGGTAATAAAATACCTTTATTTAATTTGTTGGCCACTGCTGGGGGCTGTGGGCACTGTCTGAGAAGGCTTTCCTTCTGCAGGAGGAATAACAGAGCTTACACTAGGATTGTCACAACTAAATGAACAAGTACTTGTGGAATAATACCTGACTCAGGATCTTCAGTAAATGTTAGCAATTATAGATAAAAGTCAAGCCTTGTTTGGAAGATGATAGAGGAGTAGGTAGAGCATCTGACAAATTGAGAGTGGAGATCAAAACTAGCTATGTCTTTTGTGGGAAATTTTAGGTTGGTTTGGCTGCAGCAAAGAATTAAATTACTTCACTTACAATTAAATGCATTTTGGAAAAGGCTTTTAGAATATCAGGGTTAAGTACTGATTATTTTAGTAACAAATGGGAGCTATTGGGTATCCTCCCCCAGTAACTTACGTTTTTCTGTGTAATGGTTTTCTCAGGTAAGGAGAACCTGGGGGAAAGTCTCACTTACATTTATAAGGGCTGTCCAGAAAGTATCCAGCCATGTAACTGTTCTTGTTATACTGACAAAGGCTGGGTTTTTTTCAAGACAGCCCTTGTATACCTGAGTAGGAGAAGGTGGTTGGTGGAAATAGACATGAGGCTAGTTCTTTCTCTCAAATTAATTGGTATAATATATATGCTTCTTTTTTTTTTTTTTTTACTTCTTTGTGATTTTGCCTTTTTTAATAGGGGAGAGGATAGGAAATGTGTTATAGAAGCTGTCAAAGGCTTTGAAGAGTGACAGCCATGTTTAGTAGAGGTCTAGACTTAGAGGCTTAAATTTCAGCTCCACGACTAGCTCTTTAATATTAACCAGACCACTTAAATTCCTGTGCCACAGTCTTATCTATAAAATGGGGATAATAACTGCCTTTTGATGTTGTCGTGATTGAACTAATGAGATAAGGTACAAAATAATTCACATACTGTCTTGAGCACAAGCTCTTATTCTGTTGAGAATGATAGTGCATTTTTCTTTTTCACTAAGAAGTCGTCATCCAGATTGTTGTATTGGCTGCTTTCAGAAATGGGTTCCTTTTTTTTTTATCACTTAGTAAAAGTCCATGTGGTATAGTCTTCTCTATATTGTTCTCTACCATACCTCTCAATTGATTGGTGTTCAGGAAGGATGGGTAAATGAAAAGTAGTATTTGAGACAGATTTATTTGGGACACTTGTTGATACTTACATTATAAAGATCTGGTATGTTACAGATAAAAGAAGCCCAAAGAAAGCATTTCTCTGGGTCATAAATCATTAAAGTACATATTCTGCTCTTTGGATTTGGGGATGGGAATGGAGAAACTACAGTTTTGAATTTGGATTATCATTAACTGCCATACAGCCATAATCTGCTTAAATCTTTACCCAGTTTTCACATTTAGATGGAAAATTATAACTTGAAGCTATTTTGCAGTGAGGAGCAGAAAGGCCTGCATGCCCCTCAAAGCAGATGAGCTTCACTTTTTTAATTATTTTTTTAAGATTTACTTTATTGTGTTTTGAGAGAGAGAGACAGAGAGAAGAGGGAGGGCCCAGAGCAGTTTCCACAGTTGACAACATGAGTTTTCCATATTTTTTCACTCCATGGGTGGGTGCAGGGCTGCACATAGGCCCTGGCAAGAACTGAACTGGGGGCACACCCCAGTTCAGCATATGTGTCCTCCTGGGTTGGGGCAGGGATTTGATCCTCAGTCCCTGGGGCTGCAAAGTGAGTTCTTAACCCACTGAGCCATCCCAGCTTTCCCTAGCTTCACTTTTACCAACTCTGTCTTTCATCATGGACAACTGTGTAATCACACTCCTTTTACTCACAGAGAATGCTTTTGATACAAAAGCCTCTTTCATCCCGTCTATGTAAACAGTCACTCTGGAAGGGAAACACCTAATTGGGTGTTTATGTTACAGGTGGCAGAGCCCCTGGGCACTCACTAGTCTATTTCCTTCTGTTCTTTCTATGCTCCGGGGAACATTTGACCTTTAATTCTCTTCTGAACATCTTATCTCATTAGAAGTGTTTAAAACATGCTCATTCAAGAAATAGTTCATTTGAGGTGAGATTTAGGTTTTTGAAAAGATCACTTTGGCAAATTATTTAGTCTTTTCAATTTTCAGAGTGCTCAGTATACAATAGGGATCACCATTTATTGCATATGTGAAGATGAACAGGCCAATTATGTGAAAATGCTTGGTAAACAATATATGAGGGTTGTCTGGAAAGTATCCAGCATGTAATATGAAAAATGGAGGCATTTATAGCTGGATTTTTTTCAGACAGCCCTCAGATATCTATTGATTAAAGAGTGACTAGCACAATTCTGTTGCAATAGATGAATAGAAATACAGACGTTTGAAGATACAATAGGGGTTCAGTTACAAAGGGCCTTGAAGGTCAGGTGAAAGGAATAAGTTGCCAGCAGTCTTCTGCAGTGGGGAGCCCGTGCAAGTCTGCATGTGTGTGCACCTGTGGTATGTGTGCCTGAAATGGCCAAGAATGCATCACTGATTTAAAAAATGTCTTCCAGACACATCCAGTTCTCTCAATGGTACTATTCTACTTCTAGTCACTCTTTCTAATTTGTTTGAGAACCTTAATCCTATCCTCCCCTGATGTCCCAAATCCACCCCTTCTTCATCCTTGCTGACAATATTGGCTTTGGGGACTTCATGCCTAGACTTGTATAGTCGTCAGCTCACTGATTCGCCTGCTTTCAGCCTTCCCACATCTTATCTGTTGAATAACACTACCAGATACATCTTCCTAAAGCAGAGGTGTGCAACCTTTTGACTTCCCTAGGCCACGTTGCAAGAATTGTCTTGGGCTACACATAAAATACACTAACAATAGCTGATGAGCTAAAAAACAAAACAAAACAAAAAACCTCAATGTTTTAAGAAAGTTTATGAATTTGTGTTGGGCCGCATGTAGGTCGCAGGTTGGACAAGCTAGCTTGTCCTAAAGCAGTATTTAATCATGTGTTTTCTTGGAGTGACTGATGGTGCATGGCCACTAAGTCTTTGGACTCAAAATCCCTTTCTCTCATACAGCCTACCTTTCATTCAAGGCTGGTTCATGACTCTCTTGCATGATAATTCTTGGAATTGTCCCTATGGTGATCTTCTTATAAGATTCTTTGCCATCTCTGAATTCCAATAGCACATATATTCTGTGTTGTAATTTTAGTACTTCTGTGATTCTTTGAATTATTTTTAACACATACAATTGACCTTCCCTCATGGATTTTAAGTTCCCCAAAGGCTCAGGCATACATTTCATTTTTTTGTCAGTGTTACATATATCATAAGCACTCAGTGAAAATTTCCTACAGTTAGGCTTTTCACGTATACCATATTTTGCTGCATATAATGCATGTTTTTGCCCAAATTTGTGAGGGAAAAATAAAAATGCACGTTATATATGGGTAGTACTAATTTGGTAATTATATAAATGTTTGGGCCCAAAAATGTGGGTGCACATTATACACGGAAGGAAGTATACTTACATGGCATAATACAGTAGCTCTGAAAAATACCAGTATGATAAATTTCTTTAAGACAAAGTACTTTGGGAGTGATTTTGGGGGGTCTTGTATTATATTTATCAGCTATTTTATAAAAATATGTTGCAGCTATATAGTATAGGCACAGATGTTTTGGAAATAATAATTGGGACTGTTGCTTTAGATAAAAAGCACAGAACAGTATAGATTTGAACTGAATTTTCAGTGGGAGTGTTAAATAGGCTTGTTAATTTTTCAAAATAAGACCATCACAAGAATGTGAAATGCTGTCTGGGGAATATAGTCAATAATGTCATAAAAACTATTAATGGTGTCACATGGACACTGGACCTATCAGGGCAGCATCTCATAAAAGTATATAAATGCTTACCCACTGTGCTATACTCTTGAAAATTAAAATTAAATATATATATGGTCACAGATGTAAGGCACAGCATAGGAAATATAGTCAAAAGTACTGTATGATGACAGATGGTTAGTAGACTTATTGGGGTTATCACTTTGTGAGGAGTATAAATGTCTAATCATTGTATTGTTTTGTATACTTGAAACTAATAATAATTTTTAAAAATCAGACCATTTGTCTTCTTAAGATAACTAAGCTTTTGTGTGTGGGGAGGAGCATAATTGCTACAGACCTATGGGTGATGTTTTGATAGGCTGGAAAAGGTGATAAATTATAAACTATTTTCTTCTTGTTTGAGTAATACCTGTAGTTGTCTAGTATTGATTTTCATTTTATGATTTGCTTGGGGGTGATAGGAGTCAGATGCGGAGTTGAGGTAGTATGTATTTTGCTTATGATCAGAAAGTTAAAAACTTACTTTGATCAGTGAGTGAACAATCTATTCTAAGAGGTGTGGAATTTTTATGTTTCTTGCTGGGAATGTTTAAATTGGAGAAGTAAAGAAATATTATTTTCCTTCAGTATAATTGATGTTTGTTTTGGGTACCAGGTGGTTGAAATTCACTTGTGATCTTAGAATTAGAAGGAAAAACATAGTTACACGTGAATCAAAATGCTTAAGCATTTGGAGAGCACTTCCTTGAGAAAAGGTCATCATACTTATAAAGAATCCGCCCATTGAGAAGGTGATTTGAGGTGGTTTTGTTAGTTTGGGGAAGGTACTTGTTCTAACTAATGCATGTTTCTCAACACTGTAATATTTATCAAACTTAGGGTGACCAGACGTCCTGCTTTTGGTGGGACAGTCCCGATTTTTAACAATTTGTCCCGCGCCGTTTTAAAAAAGTCCCGATTTTTGGAAAGAATGCACGACAAGCTAGGGAACGGTGGGGGATAGACCAAATTTTTAATCAAGAACCCCCTTCCCCTGGTCAATGGTGTCCCGCTTTACCAATGTTAATATCTGGTCACCTTAATCAAACTATAAATCAGTTACTATCAAGGATCCCTCTCAAACCTTATAAGCTTCCATTTCTACATGGTTCAGTGGACATTTCTCCATTGGGGGTGAGGATCCTTCTCAAACCCTATAAGCTTCTATCTCTACATGGTCCAATGAACATTTCTCCATTGGGGGTGAGGATCCTTCTCAAACCCTATAAGCGTCTATCTCTACATGGTCCAATGAATGTTTCTCCATTGGGGTGAGGATCCTTCTCAAACCCTATAAGCGTCTATCTCTCCATGGTCCAATGAACGTTTCTCCATTGGGGGTGAGGATCCTTCTCAAACCCTATAAGCTTCTATCTCTACATGGTCCAATGAATGTTCCTCCATTGGGGGTGAGGATCCTTCTCAAACCCTATAAGCTTCTGTCTCTACATGGTTCAGTGAACGTTTCTCAATTGGGGGTGAGGGGTGTGGCTCTGCTGTAGGAGCTAGAAGTCCCAGCTGCCGTTGGCTGTCAAGCTTCTGAGCCCAGGGCTCACTTCCTACCAAGGACCCTTTCTTGTCCCCTTATTGTGATCTCATGTGGGGTGAAGTTGTGAAGGACAGGGCATTTAGGAGATTCGTTATATGTTGGGCTAGGGAGGAGACTCACACCATCTTTTGATCCTCCTGTACCCATGTTCACAGGTGCGTTCTTTTCACCTTACATAAAAACATTCTGGCAAAGTGAGGATTTAAAGATTTGGGGGCTCCTAGCCTAGGGATGTAGCAATTCTTGGTTCAGCCTCTTAGGTTTAGGGTAAAAGGAGATCTTTTCCTTTCTGTGCTGGGAAAATAGGAAATTGATGAAAGAAACACAGATGCTGGTGCTGAAAAGGGGGCACCCAAGCTTTTGTTTAGGCTGGAGAGCTGTCACCACACCCCTTCTTCATTCTATTAACATTCTAGGTTTCATTTGATGAGTATAAAACCTTGTATATGGGATGCTGGGATAGCTCAGCAGTTGAGCACTTGCCTTGCAATTGCGAGGTCTGGGTTTGGATTCCCAGCCCCGGCCTGTGCAAACCCATGCGATGAACTGCGGCACAACTGGTAACCACTGGGATGGCATGGCTTTGAAGGTTCTCGAGTCTCTGGGTTTGGTTCCTGCCCCATGCCTCCCTACATCTACCTGTGTGGAATGAGATCATGTCACAACTGATAATGTACAACTATGGAAACTACTCTGGGGCCTCTCCCCTTCTGTCTCCCTCTCTCACCTTCTCTCAAACAATAAGCAGTTACTAAGTTCAATAAAAATAAAAAGCTGTGAAACTTAATTTCTGATTTTTCTTATAGGGCATGTCTTGATATTTTTAATTTTACAGTCTATATCAGAGTACTAGAGGAAATGTATAGAACATTGTTAGGTGAACTAAAATAAACTATTGGTTAGTTAGGCCTTTGTTAAAGTAAAATGAGGTCAGTGTGATGACCTTTGTTCTCATGGTATATTTTCAGTGAAGAGTCTTTTTAGGATTGTCCAGCCACTTAACTATTTCACAGACTTCCCCACATTTAAGAAGTCTCAAATATGTGATTGTGATGGATCTACATGTGTGAAAGTTGAATTTGAGCAATCTGGAATAAATGAGATGTCCCGCTTACCTGCGTTACATGACACATGGAGTTGAGCTAACTAGGAGCTCTTACAGGAGGCTTGCCCTGGGACAAGAAAAGCTTTACCAGTACTCAAATGAGTTATAAAAAGGAGAATAGCACACACTAATGTTCTTTGTGTTCTTGGATATGTTTTTGTGGGCTTAGAATTTATAAATGTCATTGTCTTGATTTGGTCCAGACACTTTCATTTAATTGTAAAATGCCAATTCTGGCATATCATCTCCAGCATTTTCATGAGAATCTGAAATAATTTGTTTCTATAAGATTTTATTAAACCAGTAATTCTCAGACTTTATGGCACCCTTCTCAAAGTAAAGGAAGGCACATGTAACATGTGGAAAGAGGAGACAGTAGAACTGATGAAAACATTCACTGTTGGGCCTAGGAAGCTTGATGATTCGAATCTATGTAGCTCATGAGGCATTACACTAAATTTTTACTAAACTGATAAAATTTTAAATTTAAAAAATTTCTAAACTTAGTCTAATTGATACATGTTGAGACTGAGGGGTGGGAAACGAAACTTAATTAGTAGATATTTCATGGGTTGATGAACTTAGGTCCTTGGATAGAAACTCAAATTCTATTTTTATCCCTGAGTTATTAAATAGGAGGGTTGTTTTTTTTGGGGCGTTGTTAAGTTGTGAAGTTACTTGAGACTTCAAAAATGTCATTTTGATTATGAAGCAAACTACTTTCTCATGGTTGCTTCAATATAATACTTGTGGAAGGCAGCATGATGAAATTGTTTTAAATTTTTATTTTATTATGGTAAAATACATATAACAAAATTTGCCATTTTAACCCTTTTTGATTGTACAATTCAGTGGCACTAAGTACATTCACTTTGTTGTGCAACCATCACCACCATCCATCTCTAGAACTTTTATCCCAAACTGAACCTCTGTATCCCTTAAGCAAATACTCCCCATTCCCCTCTCTCTCTAGTCCCTGGTAACCACTATTCTACTTTCTCTGTGAATTTGACAATTCCTGATACATCATATAAGTGGACTCATACACTATATGTCCTTTTATGCTTAGCTTATTTCTGTGAGCATAGTGTCCTCATCCTCACAGTTCATCCATGTTGCAGCATGTATCAGAATTTTTTTCCTTTTTAAGGTTAATATTCAATTGTGTATATATACCACATTTTGTTTATCTGTTCGTCCATCAATGGACATTTGAGTTCTTTCCTTTTTGCTATTGTGGCTAGTGCTGCTATAAACATCAGAGTACATGTTATCTGTTTGAATTTCATTTCTTTTGGGTGTATACTTAGAAGTGGAATTGCAGGGGGAAGCCAGGACGGCTCAGCGGGTTAATCGCTTGCTTTGCAGCCTCGGGACTGAGGATTGAGTTGGAGCCCCGGTCCTTATGGACCCATATACTGAATATATGGCTTCTCATGCCGGAGGCCCCCAGTTTGGTCGCCCCTGCCCCATTCTGCCCCTGGCTCGAGGGGGCGTGCCTCCCATGTGAGAGGCCCCCAGCCCAGTTCCTGCCCTGTGTGGCCTCTGCCCATCTGTGTGGAACAAAACCATGTCTAAAACTGATGATACACAGCTGTGGAAACTGCTCTGGGCCCTTCCCCTTCTCTCTGTCTCTTTCTGTCTCTGTCAAGAACAATAAAATAAATCTTAAAAAAAAAACAAATTTAGGCATGTAATTGCAGGATGGTATGGTAATTCCATGTGGACTTTGTTGAAGAACTGCTGCACTGTTTTCCACAGCAGCCTCGGTACTTTAACATCTCCACCACCATTCCCCAAGGCTCCACTTTTCCACATTGCCAGTACTTTTCTGTTTTTTGGATAATAGCCATCCCATTGAGTGTGTAGTGGTATCCCATTGTGGTTTTGATTTTTTTATTTACGTAATGAAACCTTTTTTTTTTTTTTTTTGCATATTTTACATTTATTTATATTTGAAGGTGCGATTTAAAAAAAAATTTTTGTGAACCCGATGTGCAAGGTAGGAAATGGTTAACATATTCAACTAAACTTCTTCAAATTAACACAGGTTTTTGCATATTTTACATTTATTTGTATTTGAAGGTGTGATTTAAAAAAAATTTTTTGTGAACCACATGTGCAAGGTAGGAAATGGTTAACGTATTCAACTAAACTTCTTCAAATTAACACAGGTTTTTGAGAGGATTACAGTACTTTATATTGATTTTTAAAGTACAATAATGTTAGGCCAATGTGGTTTTGTTACTTTGTATTAAATGTTTATATGGTCTGGGTTAGGACATATAGTACATGATTTTGTTGTTATTGTTATTAATAGAAGAATTCCTGTATCTCCCTTTCTTTAACATTTATTTTATTGGTTTTGATGGGGGGCGGGGGGCAGGCAGAGCAGTCTCCATAGTTGTATGTCATTAATTTTTGACATAGTTTCATTCCGAACAGGTGGGCATGGGGCCACACAGGGTGGGAACTGGGCCAAGGGGGCCTCCTGTATGGGAAGCATGCTCCTGTAAGCCGGGAGCCTCCCACCTGGGAAGCACACCTCAGGCGGGAGCTGAACTGGGGTTCTCCCACATGGGAAACACACCCTGGCAGGAACCAAACTGGAAGCCTCCCACATGGGAAGCACACCCCAGTTCAGCATATATGTCCACATGGGCCGGAGCTGGGATTTGATCTTTGGACTCTGGGGCTGCAAAGTGAGTGCTCAACCTGCTGAGTCATCCTGGCATCCCCTGTATCTACCTTTTTAAAATCAGTAATATTGAAAATTGGTGAATGCCATCATCTAAATGTTTTATAAGTTTGATGTTGACTTGAGAGATCTGTGCTGTCCTCATTAAGTGATTCTGTGTAGACAGTCTTTATTCTAGAGAAAGACAAACTACTGTATAAGGCTGAATCTTAGTTGCCAAGAGTATCTAATGTGATGCTTTATTCCCGGAAATAGAGCTGTTAGCTGGCAACTCAGACTTGTTGTCAGGCCAAGAATGCATGAAATAATATTTTAAATTAGGATTCTTGGGAAGTCTAAGCTCTTCTGTTTGATTTGTTTCTTTACACCATTTTGAGATATGAATGTATATTTATTACAGATTTATAAAATTGTAATTGATATTTGAAATTGAGGTGATTTTGATCTGTTTTAAGATTCTGATCATGAAGGAGAATAAGGTATGAGTTTTGATAAAGAACTGTTATAAGGCTGTTTTATTTTTTGATTAAACCGTTGTATGATAGTAACAATACCCATATGACAGTGCTGGAATTCTGGAGAACTGTATGTAAGGTTAACATGCTCTTTATTACCTTAAGCAGCATTCAATGAGTAAAACTCACTTCAGTTCACTAATGATTGGCTGCTGAAACTCAATTAGATTTAGAGTACCCAGTTGCTATTAGATGGTCTAACATTCGTAGTAGACTCATTGTCCATATGCATTCTTGTTTAAAAGGATTTGGCATGTATTGATGCTACCTTTTGTAAAACATTTTCTTAATGAAGCATCTTATTAGATTGTCACTAAAACCAAGTAATGAGTAAACATTGCATAGTATAATAATTAATGTAAAAAATACAAATACCTTTAATACATGGGGGATTAGCATAAAGGGTACCATCTTTTGTATGTGTTCCTTCTATTGTGGTTCACTTTAATATAGAATTGACATCATTGGCAATTCTTTTTTTTTTTTAATTGTTAAATTTATTGGGGTGACATTGATTGGTAACAATTAGATAGTTTCCGGATGTACAAGTCCACATCACATCACCCATGCATCACATTATGTGCTCACCACCCAGAATCAGTTCCCCTTCCATCACCATATATCTGGTGTCCACACCCACCTCCCCCCCCCCC